>JAHWFP010204688.1:99939-113669 GCA_023313725.1 Lithobius niger | reverse complement strand
GGGAGGAGGAGGAGATTGCTGAATATTTGAAATCTACTTAGGCTTGAAAATTCCGTAGCTGACTAATACTGCGAACCGAATACAGTACCAGTATAAAAAATCAGCATGGTTACGAATTATTTTGTAGACACTGTAATACTCAATAATTTAAAATGACAGGAATTAGTAAAATGAATTAATACAAGTATTCATGAGCTGTTTTCATCTTGGCATTGACAATACAGGGAAAACCCAGAAATTCGGCAAGCAATAAAATAAACACAGATAAAAGTGAAAAAAAAAAGATGGCAACTCCTCCTGCCTGTTGAATGAACGTAACAGACTCCTGGAACTATTTTAAAGAACTGTTAATAGATCAACTGTAGTACATATTCCAATAACGCGAGACTTTCAGAAATATTGTTACCTTATTATTTCCATTAATATAACGTTACGCAAAATAAGACTTATTTACAGAATGAATATTAAATAAAGTATAAAAGGAATTCTGCAGCTGCATGATTTCACGCACCACCTCCAATTCTTACTTCAAACATCCCTTACTGACATGATAGCAGACGTAAATCGGCAAAAATCAAAGCATTACTTACAGCTACTCTTTATTGCGGCTTCGACCATGTGCATTAACAACATAGGATTAGAACCACACACTACTTACGAGTATGAGTTGGCAGGCGTATCATCCAGAATCACGATTTTCCAGTAACCTCACCAACAAGTGATCACAGAGCAAGTTTTACAGAGAAATCTAATTCCAGTTTGGTTACAAGTACAATTTTCTCTCTGTAATGTTTAAGTAGTCTAGACAGTTATTCACTGAAGCTATTCGAAAGTGGTAATAAAAATAATTAGCACGTTGAAGGACTGAATATTCTGAAAATTACTTTTAATTTGTTAAGCATCGTCAGAGACGTAAATTCTCATTTTTATCTGATTCTGACTTTACTCCTCCCCACTCACCCTTCCTTCAAACAGCACCATGATCTTTCACATATCTCCCTCATTTTCTCAGGGATGAAAACTGTCTATTCTTCTCTCATAAATAATGAACAATCCTTTAGCAATTGCGTTATGGATTATAAACCTATTATACATGATTTTATTTGCCTTTTTCTCGTGTAACATACCGTACTTAGTGCCCTACGAAAAACTTTACAAACTCTTATCCACTTTAAGTACCGGCACTTATCCATTACTCTTCGATACGTTTCTCCCTTCTTGCAGCAGAGCCTTTAATGTGATGGTATTCGAAAGCGAATGTAGCTGTTCAACAACTAAACAGATACTATTACATAAACAGAAACTGACTGATGAGCAGCATTATACTAATAATACAAAGTGTGTGGTTTTAATGCATTGAAGTTGATTTCTTTGCATACAAATGCAACTCCAACTCACTTCATCCAAGGAATACTTTAATATTAATAACATGATTAATTTGTTAACGAGCCATCATTAACGGAGAAAAATGCATTAACAAATAAATACAGCTTTAAATTTAAAACACATCAAAAGAACATTGGTCAATAATAATAAATAAAATATGAGGGCAATAAAGCCTTAAACACAGTGTGAAATTACATGATTATTACAAGACCTATTATTAAAGACAACAACGGGCTGCACGGATGCTGGTTACCAAATCTAAGTCGGATAAATTATGTTCCAAAAGCAACAGCTTTTATTATCTTTAACGTTCGCTGTTGTTGACATTCTACCTCTAATTCCAACCAAACAACTTATTTTGTGACCGAAATTTACCAACCAGTATTGGCTCCGATTTGAAAAAAAAAACAGAATCCGTGCAGTCTGCGCAATAGTAGTCAGAAAGGCCACACAAACACATCTTGGGAAAAAGTACTTGATATTGTTTGTCAGCAAGATAAGCCAGATATGTCACCTTTAACTTTCCTAAATAATTTTGTTTATGAAAGTAGCAACAATCACTTAAATTAGTCTGTTTCCAGACATTACGCACCGAAAGCCATGTTTGGTTCTGATGCAATTGGCCAGTCCGATACTGAACCCTCAGATAAAAGACTGAAATTGAAGCTCAGTAAACTGGAAATAACAGGGACGAATTAAGATTTATAAACTGACAATCTTCATATTTTGTGCAAAATTTATAGTTTTACGTTTTTTATAAGAGCAAGCATTGACTGATGACCTAATCAAGGGATTCATTTATTTTTTTTTTGTGTAACTAACTTAAGCGCAATTAAGTTACAAATTAGCATAATTCGAAATTACTTGGAAAATAAATGAAAATGGTGCATTGAAACGTTGCAATTGCTCATTTTTTGTGTGAATTTGTAGGAAAAAAACTACATATAACCGACATCGTAAGCCAAACCGATCCAGTACTACAGTGTCGGATCCAACTCTAGTATTGGTATCAAACAGCCATGCTTATTTCACACACCTTTCGAAGGAATTGGTTACAAAATTGCTGAAATTGGATAACCCATTCGTTATCACGGCAACCAATCTCAGGACCACGCTCCCTGTCAACTGATCATGAAATTCTGAGGAGATAAATTCATTGAGTTAATTTTTATATTGTAAGCTTTTAACCTGAGTGTTCTCTGATGAACCAATCGAAGTATATCTGAGAAAAAGATAAAATATTCCCGGAAAAAAAGATCACAGCATTAAACCCTTCTCACCTCACTATTTATGATACGTTGAGAAATATCAACATTTACATTATCAATTAAAAAAAAATAGTTCATGATGTTCTATACAAGTCTAATTTCTTGTTTACTGAAAGGCAGGTTCGTTGTTTGCATGGCCTATCTGATCACTTGAAAGGCTTTTTTCAGCCAACTATTTGCGTGTACAAAAGGAAAAAAATCGGTCTGAAAACAAGAATATACCATAGTACTTTGACAAATTCATGGATGTTAGAGCAAAGGTACAATTATCACAAATCTTTGATAGGACTTCACCAATGTTGACAACAGCTACAAAACTGTTTTCCACAGACGCGTCACAAGCCATCATATTTGCAGCCATACTTATTAAATCTGTTCTCGCCATCACGTTTCACCAATCATGCACATTTTAAAACATTTAGAATTTCCAGCTGTTTGATAGCCTTCATCAAACACTTCCATTTTAATCTGCGTTACGGGAGCTGGTACAGTTTCTGGCACAGTCATCATATCTTTGCTGTTAAACTTCTGAAAACCAGGTTCCTTTGCAGGTCGCATGGCTTCGTTAGGACCAACCCTGATGCTTCTACTGTTTCTAAGGATGGCTGGAATTTTAACACTTTTAACAGTAGCAGTGTTACATTTTGTGCTATCATCTTCCCTATTTTTAGGAATTGAACCACTATGACTGACCTCGGGGCATTGCGTTTCCTTA
Source organism: Lithobius niger (assembly GCA_023313725.1). Lineage (NCBI taxonomy): Eukaryota > Metazoa > Arthropoda > Chilopoda > Lithobiomorpha > Lithobiidae > Lithobius > Lithobius niger. The sequence goes on along the minus strand of JAHWFP010204688.1, from coordinate 110,300 downwards.
TCTTTTCTCCGACTTACTTTCTTTCGGGGGTTGGTTTTTACCTTTAGAAACTCCTCTGATGAGAGAATCATGATTCCATTAGCTGTCAATAGTTTGCCGTGGCGCGTCTTCAGGTGGCGCTTGTAGGTATTGCGTGTTTTAAACCTAAACCAAAGATTAAAATACGGATTACTAAACTGCAGAATAGTCTTTTTCTTTTCTTTAATATATTACAAGTAGGAGTAATCGGTCCCTCCTGTGTGGAATAATAACTTGCCAGCGTATTACAGTTACCAGACCATGGGAAAATACCGGCAAGCGGTGTTTACAATGGCATGCGTACAACATCACAATTTCAAAGCTCACACTTCACCACTAAACATGAACAACTATAAACTCTGTCCACTTGAATTTTAGGTGGAATAAAGCAGCGTCCACTTTCATCAGAAGTTAAAAATTGTTCATTTTTAGTGGTCAAGTGTGAGCTTTGAAACTGTGATACCAGACCACATAAGGCCATGGAAAAAAAATGTTTTGGTTCTCGGGCATTTTTTACATGCCCAAACAGTCACCCGGTGACCATGCTTTTTTTATAAATTTTGTATTTCTGTTTGAAACTTGGGAAACCTGGTATCTTAAGTTGGTTCTTTCTGTTCAGATTGTGGTAGGAAATTTCTGAACTATTTCAAACTGCGACCAAACCTAATGCTTACTGGATAATGTACAGTATATGCAAAAAAGCTCATTTTTCTCAGAAATTTTGCGTAAGTAACCTTTTGCGGGTCACTTTTTTTATTTTTCTGAAATAAAAGTCACCAGGCAGGGCCTGAGAACCAGCTTTTTTTTTTTTTCGTGGCCTAAGCATAACATCGGCTTCAATCATATTGAGCATGAAAAAGAACGATGTTGGCAGGGTAGTCTTGACTACCATAGCAGATTACCAAGGCATACACAATTTATCACGAAAGCTTTTATGGTTTTCAAATACGTAGCAAGTAAACAGACAAACAGGAAACTTTTGAATAGGACGAATTTGAACAGGTTTTTGCTTAGCTAGACACTGTGCTGTTCTGCTTTAAATTTGGAGTGGTACTAGTGGCCTCCGCCCTTCAACCTACTCGACCGTGTTTTGTGGCATGGTCAAATCTTTATTATTATTATTAGTATTATTATTATAAACAGACAAATGCTCGATAATAAGTACGCCTATTCATCTTTCTCTTTAAGGGTAGATGCTACTCAAACACCAAAAAATCTGTTAAAAGTGGTTTTAGAGATTTATGACTAGGTATATCTACTTGGGACGTAAAACCATACTAAAAAATAAAATTTGGTTGCTGTGCCATGCCACTTACTTATTAATCAAAGTCATTTGTAGTCATTGGGAAATCAAACCTACTTCTCCTAATTCATTTACAGAAAATCTTATACACTTAGGTTTCACCTAATATGTCAAGCAACACGATAAGACCAATGTATTTCATGTGGGGCCAGCCAAATTTATAAATTTACATAATGTCTAAGCATTATGATATTAAATTTGATAATATTTTTCTTTATTAATTTTTTACTTAACCTTCCTCATGGCTCACCACCACTCAAATGTAGTTATCGTTTGGTAGGCTATGTACCACACCCCTCCCAAAAAAATCAAGCCGAAAGGAGCAATACTTTAGAAACAGTTGATTTCCCTAGTTAGCATACAACACATAAACTTAGTATTGAGAAAAAGGCTTGCAAAGAGAAAAGTTTTTGTGTTTTATGCAGAGTTTGTATACGTTTTTATTTTTACACCGGCTTATACAAATATTTATTAAAAATAATATAACCTTCTTTCACAACTTATACCTTGGATTCTGGCAGGGAACACATCACAAATATTACAATTTAAAAAAAAATCAAAATTTTGGCAACATTCAGTATTTTAAAGTAGCATCTCTCCTTAAGTCGGTATTTTTTTTATAGTCATTAAAATTTATAATTTGACTTATACAGTTTTCTTCTGAGCAATACGTGGGTGTACAAAAGACTGTCTTGAAGCTTCTGTTTGACTGTGCGAATCTTGCCAAAATTTCAGGTCCCATCCACCACCAGTAACATGCTGAAGAATTTTTTTTTTAATCTGCAGATAGCATTGTATTCAGAGTGAATGTTGGCCTAACCATTGAAACTTTGACCTTACTTAATAAAAATAAAATAAAATCCACCATTTCATCAAGCGGCTGGTTCAGGGAAGAGGGCACAGCTTTTTACTTTTTGCACTGTCAACAAGTAACCTGAGCAGGATGCACGTTTTAAAGCTACGCCATACCTTTGTGCAAAAGGTCACACACATGTTACTGACTTAATAATCAGTAGTCTCATATCATAAAAAGACATTTATATTGTAATGAAAAGACCTGGAACTCGGAAATTATTTATCACACTCCCTTTCAAAATCAGGATGCTGACTGTATGTTGCAAATTTTCAACTGTATATCAACAGACTGCAACAGGCACGATCAAGGAAAAATGAGTCCTATCGTTACGTCTTAGTAGTTTTCGTCTGCTCAAAAAGAACGTCCCTGGCCCCCGATATTCATAAGGCAAGCTCATGCAAATGGCTAGGTTTCCTATATTTACAATGCTGGTTTAATAAGAAGGACCAGGCTTCTTAATTCCTTCACTCTATCTTCGGTTCAGCGTGCCGTGCAAGTCTTTTCCTACCAAGTTCGGGTTTAGTGGACCTGAATGTCCATTAACGGGACGTTATCACGTAAGTGGTGCTGCATTGCGATTGACTTTATGCATCATAGGGGTGATCGCTTTTACAATTTGCTCTCCCAAGCATCTTCGTCTTGTTCCAGCTGATCTCGTGTTCCTTTTCCATGCAATGGACGAAATTACGTTTTTTCTACACCATTCCTAGTGTTCCAATGTGCTGCCCAAGCTTTGTTCAGACTCCCTCGTCTCACCTATGTAAACGGAATTGCATCCATTGCACGGCGCTACATACACTCTTTCGCTCGTATTCTGCACCTCTACCGGGGCTGCCTCGCCCGTCTCATTCTGCTCCTCTGAGAGCAACTCTGCAATCTCTGCCTCTTCTTGACAATCCTTGATTTCGATTTCAGATCTATCACATTATAAAACGTTCAGATTCTTACTTTGAAATGTATTAGCCATCGGAAAACGAAGCACAATTAAGCGAAATTTCAAAGACAAAGATATATCAATACCTTGGCGAATTTTCAATAGTCAACAACAGCTGAACATGTAGAGTCACAGTCGACTATCTTCATCAGGCAAAGCACACCGTTTTTTCCTGTCGACTCCTCTTGTGGTATTCGAATTTGGTGGTTGGACGTGGCCTCCAGTATTAGTTGGGCTGGCCTTGTACTTTCTCATCCCCACTTCTCATCTCCACGTCCTGTAATATAGGAGGCCGCGATGTGGGGATGAGAAAGTGCAAGGCCGGCTCTACTGATACTGGAGGCCACGTCCAACCGCCAATTTCGAATACTACAAGAGGAGTCGACAGGAAAAAATGGTATGCTTTGCCTGATGAAGATAGTCGGCTATGACTCCACATCTCCAGCTGTTATTTATTATCGAAAATTCGCCAACGTATTGGTATATAATAATAATAATAATAAACTTTATTTCATCCAGTTGAGGATATACAACAGCACAAAAAAAATACAAAAAACACAGAACAAGAAACGTTTGACTGGAGAAAATCACAGTAAACTGTAATAGTTCCTAGTGAACCAATCCAAGTAGCGTTTGAGACTGTCCTTGAGAAGACACCCAAGTCTGCAGTATTGAGCATGAGCTCGTCTAAAGTAGTACGATATCGATCTTGCAGCCGACCAACCCTTCCCACCGAAGATGTCATAACTGCGGCAACAAGTCTGTTATCATGCGTAAGCAGATTTCGATACCACTGCACGAAGTGCCCACCCAACACGACCTCAAACGGTGACACTCCTGCTGCAATACAACTGGCATGGCTAAGCGAAAAACGAGGGACTCCAAGAAATTTCTTAACACTGTTATGATAAAACGTCTTAAGAGTGCCAAGAGCTTTCCCGGTATACCTCAACCACAGCGGATCACCATACAGAGCACAACATGATGAGAACAGCTTTGCGAACACATGTACATCAACATTCTTAAACTTGCTGTACAAACTGTTAAAGGATCTCAAAAAACTACGCTGGCAACGCTGAATATCCAAATCATCATGAAGAGAATCAGTAATGATATGTCCAAGATATTTAAAATCAAACACTCGTGACAGTTCAGTTCCACTGATGGAGACAGGTGCAACAATGTCACCTCTAGCACATCCATGAGCAATAAAGAAACACTTTCTAACATTAAAAAGCATAGAATTGCCGGCAGCCCACTCAGTGCAAATGTCAAGCAGTGATTGTAGTCCAGCTCGAGAGGGAGCAAAGATAATAAGGTCATCTGCATAGGCAATGCAATTAACGTTCAATCCTCCAATCCAGCAACCAGGCAAGGCCAAGCTCAGATCACACAAAAGATCATCAATGTACAATGTAAACAGAGCAGGCGAAAGGAGCCCCCCCTGTCTCACACCCCTACAAACAGTAAATGGCTCAGACAAGTGGCCGTCCCACTTAACAACAGCGGATTGATTCAAATACCAAAAGGCAATAAAATTTACCATGTGGGCTGGTGCCCCTCTACCAGCAAGCTTAGCAAAGAGTTTATCAAAGTCGACCCGATCAAAGGCTTTAGACAGATCCAGCGAGGCAGAATACACTTTGCTTCCTCTGTCCAGGTAGTACCGAACAGACTCTTTGTAAACAAAGGTTGCGTCAGTAGTGGAGTGAGCTTGCTTGAACCCAAACTGAGCCACTTCAGTAGCTAGAAAAGGCTTAAGTCTTTTGATCAGTAACAACTCAATAATCTTTGAGAAGGATGTCGCTACGGCAATCCCTCTGTAATTATCAGAAGAACCCAAATTACCAGCCTTATTCTTGACCACAGGGCTAATTACTGTATTAATAAGCTGGTCCGGTAGAAAGGTATGCTTAATACATTCATTAACAAAAGAAGTAAACCATTGCACAGTACGTGGGCAAAACATTCTGAACAGCTCAGCATTAATACCATCAGCACCTGCTGCCTTCCCAACAGCTAGGGAGTCAATAGCATTTTTAACATCACATGTGGAAAACTCAATAAATTGGTCATCCCCACTCCAATTTTCCCCAAGCATGTCGCGCCAATTGACAGAATTAGCATCACGACCACCAGAAAAAAGTTCCTCATATTGAGTCTTCCAGTGACCAGCAATACTGTCTGCACCTCTAACTTTGTCAATCTCATTCACACATGCAACCCAGGAACGCCTCTCTCTATTGGCAAGTTTCCAGAAAGCTTTAGGTGATTTACAACTTTGGCTCATTTTTTCAGTCTTAATGCTAGTCTCCCTAGCTCTGCAGCGTCGTAGCGCCTTCCTAAACAGATACCGTTTCTGTCGCATTGTTTCCTCCTCCGGTCCAGTAGTAGGCTTTCCTGCAACCTTCCAAGCATTAAAGGCTTCCATGGAAGCCTGGTAGAAAGGCCGAACTTCATCATTCCAACCAGGGACGATTTGAGATTTCGAAACAAACTGTTTATCAGCGTAAGGCAGGTACTCACGAGAAATAGAAGTAATTAGCTTCATGGCCTTGTCATACACTTTCTCTAGTGCACATCTATGGGCATAGGAGGAGCATCCAAGTTTACAGGAACAGGTGCTAAATTCCTCCATGTGCAGCGAGCTTGCCAGAGCATCTGCAAACCTAACACGATGCAAATCCGTAACTTTGTCCCAGCAAATATTAAACCCTGATGCAGCGTTTGGCTTATCTGCGGCAAGAACACAAGGCGTAGTCAAGACAGAGAGTTTGTACACAACACTAACTGGCATATGGTCATAGCTAGCCATCCGATCCAACACCATCATCTGCATAACAACATCGTGAGCAGCACTGTTTGAGATAACATGATCAAGCCATGAGGTAGTAGAATGTGCCGGACTAACAAAAGTAAAAGAGTGAGCATCAAGTAAGACAACATCAGAAAAAATTAGTTCATAGTCATCGCGGAGAGACTCAAGTTCCTCACAAAATTTGGTAATCCTACCACTATTTGGAGCAATAGGCTTATTAATCTCAGCATTAAAATCCCCCATAATCGTGAGATAAGAAAATTCATAAGTTTCAATGAGACTGGCAAGGGATGCAGTATAAAAAATATAGTCTTCAAGACTAACATCGTCTCTATTGTCTGTTGGCATATATACATTGACAATGACAAATTTGCCACCACCCGTCATAAGAGTAGCCAACATACAACGCTTATTTACTTTGACAGTGTTAATAGCAGAGGAGAAACACTTACGCCACAAAATAGCAATACCGCCATATGGCCTGCCATGAAGAATTTTCTGAGTGGTGTCAATGGATGATGATCCATCACCCCTAAAGTCCTTATGAATATTATTTAGCATAGGTAACTCATCCTCCATCAACCATATCATTGCCATCAACCATATCATTGCCTTTGAAATTTTGCGTAATTGTGTCTCCTTTTCCGATCACGCCATGCAAAGTTAATTGTTTGGCTTACAGGCACGTGTGGGTGCCTTAAATTACCGTGTGTCAAAATTTTTTATATCGATTTTGGGCCACCTGCTAAAAGTCATATTTCCGTCATATTTTGATCATTTTTGTCATTCCAATATACCATTTTCACCAGATCGAAACAAGCTTTTCAATGGTGCAAATTTTAAACCTCTAGCTCAAACCACTAAGAAGTTATTTGGGAAAAACTAAAATATTTTTAATATTATCTTACATAAATAACATATTAGCAGAATATTATACTTTTATAGGCTGACTGCATACTCTTACAGCTTTGAGCTAGGTAGATGTTAAAGAAATGTGGTCAGTTAAATAAAATAAAATGCCTGGTTGCCTGGTGCTTCAATTTGCAACCTCGCCCGTAAACCAAACAATTTTTTTTTGCATGGCCTCACATTCCTTATTGTGAAGCCTTGTTTTCTCAGGACCTGGCTAATTTTCTCATAACTAGGTCTGAAGAAGGTGTTGTAAATAAACACCGAAATATAACCATTGAATTTTCTGACATTTGTTTAATTAAAATGCCAATTAAAAGCCACACTTGCGTCAAATTGAAGTAAGACTGGTAAACCAAATTAAGTTTTTCATTATGTTTAAATATGGTTGAAAAGAAGTTGAGATTTAGTTTTGGATTCTGTATAATTTACAGATTCAGTTTGGATCCAGTCGATCGGCAGTCCAGCAAAACGATCATACATTTTTAAAATTCAAATATTAGTTGTATAGGCCCAGCGAACACGTTTCAAATGCGAATTTTGAATTTAAGATTTGGTCTTATAAACAAAACTTTTTCAATAACCCTTTGTACTCGTGGCACTTTTTTAAATTTTACACCATGGTCTTAAATTCGGGGATTTTTGGTATTATGGTAATTAACCGACCATACTAGCACGATTGTAAGGTGGCTCAAATATAAGGGCAAACTGCCGTTTTGGGCTCATAAATTCAACAAAAATAAACAGGTACGATTATGAATACCAATTCAGAATATTATTTGTATATGTTTTTTTTTTTAATTGTGGCCTCCATAACAATTTCTAAGGTCCACTTTTGGTTACATTTTAGTTTTTGCTAAAGAATTCAAAAACTATTTGAGCTACTGACTTCTCATTATAGGAACAATGGATAGCTCTCGAAAAGACGATTCAAATAGTACATTCAAACGTCAAAATCAGTCAAAATTTGGCCGAGTTATGGATTTGGATGCGAATATAAAACAAAGATGCAGTTTTAATGGAACAAATTCGAAAAAAAAAATACCAGCTTATATTCGGGCCAGCACGGTAGTTACCTGTAGTAATAACTCCTTCAACTCTATGACGCACAAGATAGCATTCTACAGTACCATGATACACCTGTCATACCTAATAGAGAAATTTCTGCTGTGTCAGTACAAGCAAACTATTAGCTGAAAGCCTGGTTCTGCTCGCATTCCTTTAGTAACACCTCTGCTCACTAGCTGGTATTGTAAAATGAGCAGTTCACGATATTTTCAGCTGCACATGCAAACAAAATGGTGTACTCCGCCAATGTTGGTTTGGCTGGGATGGTCGTTTTAAAAGATCAATGTTTTTATCAGTATTAGGCAAGACAGAGTGACCACCCCTGTATTATTACTATATTATAAACCAGTTGCAGTTATATAGTGACTAGAATACACTAGGCATACCTTACAGCAGTAGCCAAATTACCTGACCCTTGAAGCAATGCAGTCCATGTGAACTTCCCTGCACTACATGCCTGGTATTTTAGCAATGATTTCAAATTAGGTCTGGAATGGAACAGGTTTAAGCAAGTACGATTAAGTGGTTACCTAAGTCCACAATCTCCACACTCAAAAGGAGTCTCCCCAGTGTGTCGGCGCATATGTTCTTTAAAGTGGCTCGGATGGCGAAATTTGCGCCCACAGTCAACGCATGTAAATCTACTTTTGTTGTTGTGTATTAGCATGTGGTAGTTGAGACTGTGCTGCCTTGTGAATGTCGTGCTGCAAATATCACAGACAAATGGCTTGATACCTGCAAGCAAAGACAATAGTTGTTAGGTTGAAAATAATTCATAACAGTCAAATTCACACTAACCAAAGAACCATTAGGTTCGAGCTTTAACACGAACCACACTTGAAAACAACAGCACAAGTACTACAAACAGTTAATCCAAATACACAAAGTATTGAGCTGATCTGAATTAATTATATTAATAAACAAAAACGTATCGTTAAAAGTTAAAAGTAAGGGTCTAAAAGTCAAAGCCTGTAAGGAACACGGACAAGCTTTGACTGTAAGGGTCTAGGTGTCAGATTTGGCCAGTAAGACGCTGCTAAGTATTAGATCCTTACTACCCGGTTTTTGAGGAACAGCTGTCCGAGATCGTCCTATAAAGACCCATGTGATGATCCAATGATAGTGGGGGTGTGGGTTTCCTACTTTGCTTTAAGTTGACATTTTTTTTTCGGTTTGGTAACATAGCAGCGATTCCAAGCAAGACAACCTGCTACAAGCGTAAGCGTGGCTTTACTGAACTACGTTATTTCTAGTGTATGATTTTTGCTGTTGGGTAATTTCCAATTTTCCTTACTGAGCCATTAACATGATCACCGGGTAGTAAGGGTCTAATGCTTAGCAGCGTCTTACTGCCCAAATCTGACACCTAGACCCTTACAGTCAAAGCTTGTCCGTGTTCCTTACAGGCTTTGACTTTTAGACCCTTACTTTTAACAATACGTTTTTGTTTATTAATCCGTGTTACTTTGAGAATTGTATTTAATAGGTGTGGTGGTGGATGAGGTGTGGGGTATGTGTGGCACTTTTATAATTAATTTGTTGTTTGTTTTGTTGCGCTGTCTTTAAGCTCGGTAAATAGCTATGACCCTTACTAACCTGGCTGTGGCTAGTGTTAACAATAGAAACAAATCCTTTAATTAACACTGGCGATAGCCAGTGTTAGTAAGGGTTGACCTAGGACCTCTGTGTTAAACTCTCAACTTTGAGAGCTTATAACTCCGTCAAAAGTAAACATATTTAAACCAAATTTGGAATCTAGCCTTGACTAGTAAAGGCCTGTCTGCAGTCCAAAAATTGTGAAATTCGGTCCAGCCAAACCCGAGATGCAGACAAGGGCCAAATAGACAACTTCTTGTTCAGCTTCTTGTTGTTGTTGTTGTTCTGGGGATACTTTCGTCTGTCCTCTCTACAGGTCAAACCATTTGTCCTATAAAGCTGGTTCTTAGCTCATTTTACAGGTATTGCTCTGTAGATGTGCCCTTTTCATAAGGCTGGTTCTTAGCTCATTTTACAGGTGTTGCTCTGTAGATGTGCCCTTTTCATAAGGCTTTTTCTAATTGGTCAAGTGGTTCAGGGGTTACGGAGCTCTAAACCACCAGATTGATTGTTTTACATTGTTTTAAACATTGTTATTATGCAACAATACCAATTAGCAAACATCAGCTGCGAGACATAGACTGAAGATTAAAGGATTTGTTTCTATTGTTAACATTGGCGATAGCTAGATTAGTGAGGGTCAGCCTAGGGTCTCTTGTGTTAAACTATCAGCTGTGACCGCCAACTGCACTGTTTTACAGTTTAGCTGCAATTCTAAAAGTAGCACGAATTAATAAACAAAAACGGAACGTTAAATGTTTAGAGTAAGGATCTAAAAGTCAAAACCTAGAAGGAACACGGACAAGCTTTGACAGTTAGGGTCTAGGTGTAAAATTTTGTCAGTAAGAGGCTGGAAAGC
>JAHWFP010204688.1:80397-99839 GCA_023313725.1 Lithobius niger | reverse complement strand
AGCATTAGACCTTTACTACCCGGTGGTCAGCAATAAATACATTTTCACGAAAAACTGGAAATCATCCTACAATGACCCATGTGATGATCAAGTGGTAGTATGGTTATACGTTTCCTGCTTTGCTTTACGTTGAAAATTATTTTTCAATTTAGTAACATGCCAGCATATTCGTAGCAAACAGCATTATGGTAATCTTCTACCATAAATCTACGAAATATAATAAAAATTCTAAAGCATCAAAAGACAAAATGCCAAACTTCACAAGAAAATTGTGTTATTAAAGTTCCAAAACAATATTCTGAGAACAAAGAAAACCTGCTACAACCGTTCATACACACGTTCAGTTCGAAGAAACTAGAACTAATCTAACCACCGGGTAGTAAAGGTCTAATGCTTTCCAGCCTCTTACTGACAAAATTTTACACCTAGACCCTAACTGTCAAAGCTTGTCCGTGTTCCTTCTAGGTTTTGACTTTTAGATCCTTACTCTAAACATTTAACGTTCCGTTTTTGTTTATCTTCAGTCTATGTCTTGCAGCTGGCGTTTGCTAAATGGCATTGTTGCATAATAACAATGTTTAAAACAATGTAAAACAATCAATCTGGTCGTTTGGAGCTCCGTAGCCCCTGAACCACTTGACCAATTAGAAAAGGCATTATGGAAAGGGCACATCTACGGACCAATACCTGTAAAATGAGCTAAGAACCAGTTTTACAGGACAAATAGTTTGACCTGTAGAGAGGACAGACGAAAGGTACATCCCCAGAACAAGACCAAGACCCAAGACCAAGAACAAGACCAAGACCCAAGACCAAGAACAAGAAGTTGTCTATTTGGCCCCTCTCTGTATCTCGGGTTTGGCTGGACTGAATTTCACAATTTTTGGACTGTAGACAGGCCCTGACTAGTCAAGGCTAGATTCCAAATTTGGTTTAAAAATTTTTATTTTTGACGGAGTTATAAGCTCTCAAAGCTGAAAGTTTAACACAGAGATTCTAGGTTGACCCTTAGTAACACTGGCTATCGCCAGTATTAATTAGAAGATTTTTGAGCTCAAGCTTGAAAACAACTGCACAAGTACTACCAGACAGTTAACCAACATGCACAATAAAATATTGCGCTGATCTGTTTCATGTACCTTACAAGATTTTTGAGCTTGTTGTTTTTCGAAGTAGGAATCTGTTCTACAGTTACTGTACTATCAGAATCGTAAACCTTTCCAAGATTCGTCTTGGGTCTGAATTACGAAATAAAGCTGGTACTATAGTTTGTTCCACATTATGTTTTCAGAAAACTGACTGGATGACGACTCGTTTCCTTGCACTAAGAGTGCAAAGACATGTGGATATCACATTTGTACACTCAACAAAGTTACTGTAAGAGTTTACGAATGAGATGTTTACGGATTTTTTTGCACTTGTAGTGGAAGAAAATGTGGCGTCATACAGTCAGTTTTCTGAAAGCATAATGTGGAACAAAGTATAGTGTGTCAGGTTTGTTCCATCTCCAAGTAGGCCTTTCTTTATGCTCTTTGGGGGTTTTGGCTGTTGTCTACAAACATGTCAAATTTTCTGCCGAACAAAGCACAGAATTCTCTCACACAGAAAGAAAACTGTTTCGACCACGCATGGAGCACCGGAACTGACTGGCCAAAAGAAAAGTGAAAACATGTTTCTGCCTTTTAAAGAGTTAATAATTGATCTGATACTTCTACACCGACTTTCGAGGAGTACCTGTCTTAAGAAGCTGCGTGGGCAGCAGTGAGCCTTGTCAACATCTGTAAAGACCACGTCAAGAGTACGCATTTATAACGAATTGTTGTCACACAAAAATTGCCAGAAACAATTCCTCATTGAGACTCACCAACGAAATGTTTGCTCTTTAAATCTCTGATTTAGTCCTGCCAACTATGCTTCGACACGGAAGAAAATACATAGGATAGCTAGACTAGTATATTTCCATATACGGATGTATAGATACCACTTCTACCGATCTGTTACCGGTATTGATCCAACATCGCAGGATATCCGTTTTAATAATGCCGATATGTTGAAGCTTCTTTATAATGTTTACCCAAAGGGCATTAGCAAATAATTGGAATCCTCCTCACTGTGTTACAAATGGAAAGATTGCAATATGTGGCGCTGCCAACCTTACCTGCATGCTCATGCCAGCAGACCCTTGGCATGCAGTCTATGAAGGAGTCATTCGGCCAAATCCGGCACGAGTTCCCTTTGATAATACGACTTACCTAGTAGTTTAGTTTAGTTCATAATACATTAATGTCCATGACTTGTAGCCATGCCCCGTGGGGGAGTTAATGCTGCACCATGTGTCTGTCCACCATTGCCTTCAAGCAGTTAGTTGAGCTGGCCCTACACAGATCGTCTGGAAGATTGTTCTACTCATCGATAACGGCAACAGAGAAAAAATATTTCTGTGCATTAACTCTACTGTGTGGCTTGTGTAGCTTGACGGAGTTCCGTCTTAAGTTAGTGGTGGTGGCCATCATAAAGAACTTGTTTTGGATCCAGTTTGTAATGTCTCTGAGAATTTTGAAGCACCCAATAAGCATGCCTCTCTTTCATCTCTATTCTAGAGTTGGCAGCCTGGACAGCCTCAACCGCTCCTCATAGCCCACCTTGTCCTTTACGAGTACATGCGAAGCAAGTCTCTGCGCACTCTCCAACAACTGAATGTCTCGCAAAACCAGGGAGCCCCTGCTGCACTGGAGAACTTCACAAGTGGCTGGATAAGAACCTTATGAAGTCTAGCAAAGTTTTCAGGAGAAAGCCTAGGTAGATGTCTGGAAAGGAAGATTCGGTTGTCCTTAGCAGCAGCAGCACATTGCTTGCTTACAGACAGATCAGACTCCATAATAACGCCCAGATCCTTGATTTGGTCGGCAGCCTTAAGTCTTGAATGGTCCAGATGTTTTTTTCACGTTTTTATGCCCCATATGCATAACAAAGCTCTTTTCGGAGTGGAGCCTCATACCATTGGCAGTGTACCAGGCTTGAAGAAGATTGATATCATTTTGAAGCAGGTTAGCATTGCTCATTTGTTGATCTTTTCGGAGTCTTTGACATCGTCTGCAAACTTGTAGCAGTCGCCCTGGATCGCTGCATGTGATTCACTTGTGTAAAGGGCAAACAGCTTCGGGCCAAGCACTGAGCCCTGTGGCACACCAGAAGTAACAGGGAACCATTCAGAAGCTTCCCATTAACGATAACTCTCTGCTCTGTGTCTTCTAAAAAGCTTGAGATTTATATGACCTTTTCAACACTAATCCTGCGGGAGCACAGGTCGTTGAAAAGGATGCCATGTACTGCCATATCGAAAGCCTTTTCAACGTCAGCAAGAAGATGTCGATCGCCTTACCAACATCGACTACCTTCGTCCATTGGATTCTAGCAATAAATGGGTTCGTCATGCACGACCTACCGGGCACAAAGCCATGTTGAGTGTCGTTGAAGATGCCAAGTTCATCAAGTTCCTGATTAAGTTCAGCCAGTAAGACCCTTTGACAAATCTCACACAAGCGATAAGACTCACTGGACGGTAGTTCAGTGCTGAAAGTCTAGATCCTTTCTTTTTGTAGATGGGCGTGATGTTGGCCCTTTTCCAGTCTTGTGGTATCAGGCCGTGACTGAAGGACTTTGAGAAAAGCATGGCCAGTGGCTCTGCTAGCTTCCTTGCACATTCTTTCAAAAATTAAGTGGGAATGCCGTCTGGTCCACTTGCCTTATTGGAATTAAGGTTTTTCAGTGCAGCAAGCATCGTTGATATGGAGATACAGATCTCGCACAGTGGCCCATGTACCAGGACAGGTGCAGCCTTAGCACAAAAGTCCATATGGAATTTGATGTCGAACTCATTTGCTACCGCTTTTCCATCTTGAATGGTGTGGCCCTGTGAATTCACCAAACTGATGGTGGTCAATTTCACTTCCTTTTTCCTGCTAAGGTAGCCAAAAAATCTCTTAGGATTGCTTTTGATGTTCTTTATGACATCATGGAGCTGATCCCGCTTGTTTGAGCGCAGCTGTTCCACGGCCCTATTGCTTTGTTCCCTGAATTTCCTTTAGTCCTCTAAACATTTGGTCTTAGTAAATCTCCGCCAAAGTTTCTGTTTCAGTCTAATGGCATCCAAAATGCTCCTCGGAAGGTTACGAGTATTTCGATACCTAGGAATGCTTTCAGGGATATATGAAGCAACTAGCAAGTGAACAAGTTCCAGGAATTTCCTCCAGTCTTTGGCAATGTCTGCATCTGGGGAAAGATCAAGACCCACTTAACATTTGATAACTCCTCATTGATAGCCCTCTAGTCAGCCTTGGAAAAATTTCTTTTCATACCCCGTTTGATTGTATCCCCTTTGGTGTGTGAAGATGGTTTCTTAATGGTTGAATACTGCACCATCCAGAGAATACCCTGATGATCTGCCTTCCCAAGAGTGGGAAGTGAACACTGTCCAGAGCCATAAACATGTTCTGAGGTGAATACAATGTTCAACGTAGATGGCGTCCTTCGACAATTCTCCTGGGAAAGTCAATGAGTTGTCCCAGGTTACGTGAGAGAGCAAAGTCGTGAAATCCAAGTTCAACCTGGCTGGCTCCACACTTGAGGGCTTCGGTATTCCAGTTGATTTTGATCAGATTGACATCACCAGCACAAATCTAGTTATGCTCGACTTTTGACGCGACCCACTCCCTTATCAGCATTGCTGTTATAGCCGTTGTAACCGCTGTGGTAGTAACAACAAACTGTAGTTCTTTCTCCAAAAAGCTTGAAAGTGAGGACAATGCCCTCGGCCAAGTCGCATCTGAAACAGTCGATGTACTCCACACAGATGTTGCTGTCAACATAAATCGCAGCGCCTCTATGCTGTCGCTCTCTCCTGTCACACCTGTACAGTACATAGTTGTCCAGCTGTAATTCCCCATCAAGAATACTATCGTCCAACCATGTTTCAATCAGCAGCACAAAAGTTGGCTTCATAGTAGCCACAATGAATTTAAGCTTATGTTATTTGGATTGTAAACCCTGGCAATTGTACATAAGAAACTGGTGTACTAGTCATTGACTGGCGCGTCCATGTCCACCCAGAATCGAAGAGTTGTTGCCGCATAATTGGTCATTGGGGTGGGGGTTTGTTATTAGCGCTTGGTTTTGTAATGGACTTGGCGATTAGGTCTTCCCCTAATTTATCGCTGAGGTTAAAGTCAGGCTCGGCACCTGCTGTATCTGTGTTGAAGAAAAAAGCTTTTCCTGTCCTTGCCACAGGGAGAGATGATGTGCCTCCTCCCTCCTTGAGAGTCTTGGATAGGGTAGGGGGTTGGGTAGGGGGTAGGGGATCTTAACACACCATCAAGCTGTGTGGCGGACCTAGTAGGAATTGCTGCTCTAGCACTGTTCACCTCCGTTCCAGCAGAAGCCGATTAAAACATTGAAACATTTCCCACAGCCGAATCGTTGTCATTCACAACTGGCATAGAACTGGACATCACTTCACTGTCTGTATGTTCAGTTTCATGGTGGGGCTTAGACCTGCTTGCGTATAAATGTCGCATCGGTCCTTGCCACTTCC
This sequence comes from Lithobius niger, assembly GCA_023313725.1. Lineage (NCBI taxonomy): Eukaryota > Metazoa > Arthropoda > Chilopoda > Lithobiomorpha > Lithobiidae > Lithobius > Lithobius niger. The sequence goes on along the minus strand of JAHWFP010204688.1, from coordinate 94,249 downwards.
ATACCTCAATACCACTGTTCCAGAGCTCTGGTTTCATTATAAGGTCTAGATTTTCCATCTCAGTTCGACGGCAGGAGGAGGAGTAGAGTTTGCTTCTTGGTGGCACTTTTAGGACTTCAACATGCCTAACCTCTTCACCAGTAGCTGAAAAGAGTAGCTCTTCGACAGCGGTATGGTACCGGACCACGAAAATATTTGCTTTACCTGGGCTCTTGGGACTCCTTTGATCCCAGAAACCATTTCTTGTGGTCTGGCTCTAACTATGGTTAGGGCCCGGAACTTTTTTCTTTTGTTTTGAACTTCAGTGCAGGCATTGATGTCCTTATTGAGTGCTTCAAAAATTTCAAGAGACATTACAAACTGGACCCAAACGAGTTCTTTACGATGGCCACCACCACTAACTTAAGAGGGAACTCCCTCAAGCTACACAAGCCACACAGTAGACTTAAGGCCGGGAAAAAAAATAAGTTTGGTTCTCGGGCATTTCGAAAGTCGAAAAAGGACCAGGCCACCCGGCTTTTTATTTTATTATTTATTTTCAAAATGCTATGAAAATGCTTAACATTTTTCTTTAACTTTTAAGCAGTATGAACGTATGTATACGTCCAAAAAAAATCATCCCAAACACAGTAACGACGTATATATACGTCGAAGCTTTGAAGGTAAACTATGGGTCGAAAAACGCAATTTTGTCAAAATATCGAAATGCGAAACGCTAAAATTCCTGACATGTTGTGCATCGATTTCTGTAAAAAAAAAAAAACCGTTGTTACCAATATCTACAATTTTATTAAAAGCACTTTAGTTGAGTGTAGACTTACTAAAAACTGCAAAAATGTGTTTCTCATTATTTTTTCCTAAGTCAAAAAGCAGAAAATTGGTCATTTTTGATCAGCGGTAGCGGTCGAAGCATTTGCCTGGGCGCTGCCATCTTGTATTAGTTGGAGAGCTGGAATTCCCTTCATTCTAGGCCTCTCAACTTATTTTCTCGATGGCCGTTTGGCATTGGCCAATCAGGCGAATTGTAGTAGGCCGTTTCTGGCCATTTCAAGCTAACTATCCAAAGCATTTGAAAATCGCGTTCCGTTATTGGCTGGTTGGTACCACGTGACCGATTTGCGTGATCTCATTGGCTGATGCGCGATTTCAACATGGATGCCGCCGATCACTTCGGATTTCACGTGAGCGCTTGAGAGCACTCTGTGTTTTAGTTAGTCATTACAAATCACAAGAAAGATGATGTTTCACAGCATTAAAAAAATAAATCAGCAGCCACGATGCAAAACTAAAATGGAAATGGAGCCTATAAATCTTCACACTATTGCTTATCAGGTGGGAACAAGTTCGAACAACGATTTTTAGCCTCACGCAGACTTTCGGACGCGTTTTGTCAACACGGAGATATTCGATTTCATTTAGCTACTGCCCGTAATTAAAAAAAAACAACGGTTCTCCGACATTATTAAAGCCATTTGTCCGATTTTTTCTGTGCATTTTAATGAATATTTGTTGCGTGCGTGTAATAAGTTTGAAATAATTGTGTCCAATAGTTTTCGCAAGAATAAATATTTCGTTAGTGCCTCACTCCACGGGTAACGACGTAAGACGAATGAAATAAAAAGCCTTTGACCCGCAAGATTTTTGGGGACCCGCCCGCGCCCGAGAACCGAACAATTTTTTTTTCCCGGCCTAATGACTGGAAATATTTTTTCTCTGTTGCTGTTATCAATGGATGGAACAATCTTCCAGATGATCTGTGTAGGGCCAGCTCAACTAACTGCTTCAAGGCAATGTTGGACAGGCACATGGCGCAGCATTAACTCCCCCACGGGGCATGGCTACATGTCGCAGACTTTGGCGTATTATGAACTAAACTAAACTAAACTATTACTCAATTTAGTAAGCATTGGTTCGTTATTAACTTCGTTCTTGTGGGTTTGGTGACTGATCACAAGATTTCGTCCATTTTCCTGTTGTTTACATAGATGGCTGGTAAATTTCTTCACAGCTCGCGCATACTGCTTGTCCAAGTCCTTGTTGCGTAATGTCTCGTGTGGAAACTCCATGCTGCCTTGCCCTGTACTCCTTGTCTCAATAGGCCTTGTCGCGCACGAGTGATAAATCGTTTTCGTCTCACTGGGTTTTCCTGGACACTCAATGTTTACTTCCAGTTCCGCTGGTCATTGACCAATTCCCATGGGGCCCTTGCACGTGGCTGAGCTAAATATTGACGATTTCGTGCTTGACATTGCAGGGTCAGCATCGATCGTTTCTCGTCGGATGATACCTTAGTTCAGAGCTGCCCGAAATTCTGCGATTTCAGTCTGAATGCCAGCCAAGACGCGGGCAAGGCCACTGAAGTCGGCGCACTGTATCTGTCGCGGGAGCATTTTTAGTGTTTACGTCGTCCACTTTAGTTTTAGTTGCTAATCTTTTACCACTGACCTCATGCAGTATATTCTTCACAACAGCAATTTCTTCTGCCATGTAGTAGATCGTAATGAGACATGCCAGAACTTTCGGTTTATCTATTTCAACCCTGTTACCAGTTCGTTTACCACTATCGGACGATCGGCAGTGTCTTTTCCATACTCTGTGGCGATACTTGACATGTTCATAACAGTGTTGGCACGATTTGTGTGCAGTATGAGGTTCGTCAGACCGGAATAAAATACAAGATAGCGTCTCGCTGATGTGCAGCCATAAACCACAGGGAATGGTATATAAAGAAACATTAAGGACATTAAATGAAAGCTGGAGCGTGGAGATTCTCTCGGTGAAGGTAGAAAACATAAGGAAAGAGAAAAAAAATGGAAACTACGATTTCGAATCAAAACAAGCAAAAAACCAGAGATCATCATGTTGAAGCGCTTATTACCAACTGTAACCCTGCGGTTGTAATAATTACTGAGGCTAAATCAAAATTTTACAACAACCATCTTACCATCGAAGCCATCCATTTCCCCAACTACACCAATGTGCACAACTCGCTCCAAACACAGGGAAGAGGAATCATCGGCTTCATCCGAAACGACATCGACGTTGTTGCTAGCAACGATACCATCCCAGCGAATGAAACCCTCACACTTATCATCGCCGGGCAGCACAAAATTACTGTAGCCGCAGTATACAAATCCCCCACAAGCTCCCCAACTAATAATGACCACATCGTACACTTTATTAAATCATTGTGTGACACCACATCCCATGAAATCATTATTCTTGGTGATTTTAACATGCCCCAGTGCACCTGGACAGACGGAGCTGGAACTTCCACATGCATTACCGAACGACTTTTCCTGGACGCCTTTGTTAGCCGTGATCTTGTGCAACTTGTTGAACGCCCAACTCGCTTTCAGCAAGGACAAAAATCCAACATCCTCGACCTCGTCTTAATTAGAAGCACATCAAACCTGATCTCCAATATCTCACATAGCGACCCACTTGGCCTAAGTGACCACAGCACCCTTCTAATACAACTCTCCACCTCTACACCCGACCCGCCCAACATCACCAAGCGCAACTTCTTCAAGGCAAACTACACCCTCATGCGCAACTCCATCAAAGCTGCAAACCTTGCCGAACGTATTGTACCAATGAACACCGAGGAAGCGTGGGAAATTTTTCACCATACTATTTTGAGATCCATCTTTATTCACTGCCCTCTCACAAGGAAAACTGGAAAAAAGAGACAAACTCACCCCTGGGTCGATACCACCATCAAAAGATCCATCCTCACCAAACGCAAAGCTTGGAACAACTACAGAGAAAGTCAAACTGATGACGATTACAAAAACTACAAGCGTGCCAGAAACGAACTAACCACTGAAATCCGTACTGCACGCCTCTCCTACGAAAAGAAAATCGCATCCTCATCTAAAACCTGCCCTAAGAAACTGTGGGCCTACATTGGTCGCAACAAAAAATCTTCATCATCGATTGGTACCATAAACGGACAAAACGGACCTGTTAACGATCCTGCTTTAAAAGCCGACGCTCTTAACTCTCACTTCTGCTCTGTCTTTAAAACAAACAAGCTTCCCTCCGTAACCATTTGCAACAGCAATCTCAACGGTAACGTCCTCTCAAACATTTCCTTCACCATTGAAGAAGTCGGACATCTTCTTTCCACCATAAAAGAACACTCCTCTCCCGGACCTGACGGACTACACCCAAAGATTTTGAAGGAACTGGCAAATGTCATTACTGAGAGTGTTACCATGATTTTCCAGAAATCGTTCATTGAATCAACCCTTCCTCATATCTGGCTCACTGCTAACGTCACCCCAATACATAAAGCTGGAGATCGTAGTAACCCGAACAACTACAGACCAATTAGTCTCACCTGTATCCTCTGCAAATGCATGGAAAAAATAGTCGCCAAACAAATCATTACCTTCCTCAACCATAACGACTTCTTTACCCCTAGTCAGTATGGTGGCCTTCACGGCAAATCCACTACCCACAACCTCATTTCCTTTCTTGACCTTGTCACTGAATGGACTGAAGGTGGATCACAGGTAAATGCCGCCTACTTTGACCTCGCTAAGGCCTTCGATACCATACCCCATGACATCCTTATCACCAAGCTAACCACCGTAGGCATCTCTGGCCACCTCCTAAAGTGGCTTATTGCTTTTCTCACAAACAGAACTCAACGCACTGTCATCAACGGTCACCCTTCTAAAATCGGCAGTGTTACCAGTGGAGCCCCACAGGGAAGTGTCCTCGCCGGCCTCCTCTTCATTATCTTCATTAATGACCTACCTGACTGCCTTACATGTAATAGCTGCATCTTCTTGGACGACACCAAGCTTGTTGCCCCAGTCATCTCCCCTGATGACCCCACTGCTTTTCAATCCAACATCTACAAACTCACTCAATGGGTCCAGGCAATGAACATGGACCTCAACGAAACAAAGTGTGCAGTCCTTAGCTTCGGCCATCCCACGACCTTACTCCAGTATACCCTACAAGATGATGGACCCCCAATTAAACACGCAGACTTCCAGAAAGACCTTGGTGTGCTCATCGATCAAAAACTCACCTTTTCTCAACACATTGACCTCATTACCAGACGAGGCTATCGGATGCTTGCTATCATCAGAAACTCCTTCTCTGTTCTTGACGAACGTACATTCTTTTTGCTCTACCGCTCCCTTGTTCGCAGCATCCTTGAGTACGCTAATTCTGCTTGGTGGATCAGATTTGAATCCGACCGCGACAAACTCGAGAGACTCCAGAGAAGAGCCACAAAACAGGTCCACTCCATCCGTCACCTCTCCTACACTGAACGCCTGAAAGCTCTCCGACTCCCCACCCTCGAATACCGCAGAATCCGAGGCGATCTCATCTTTACCTACAACCACCTGCACTCTCCCTCAAACACAAATAAACCCCTCTTTGTCCTCAATAACAACCCACAAACTAGAAACAACGGGCTCAAGATCTTTCAACGCCGCTGCACTTCCAAAAACCGTGAACTCTCTCTCCCTTTCCGGATTTGCAGCACCTGGAACCGTCTGCCTAGGGACATTGTCACCGCATCAAATACCAATATCTTCAAAACCAAATTAGATACCTTCTTACCGACCATCACCCCTCAGTTTGTGTACAAGAACTGGTGAACCCTACCCATTTCCTCCCAGCATCAAAAGCAACAAGCTTCCTGCTGGTGTTTTTCAATGTCAATGTCAATGTCAATGAAGAATCAATCTTGTGAAGGCCTGAAGAAGAGTGCTGGAAGCAGTTGAAAACTGGCTAGATAATGAACTATCTACAGTGTGAAAATCAGCGTAAGCTTGCTTAATGATTCCGTTGATAATGTGTGGTGAAATGTTAGACGCCCAGTTTGCCACCTCCATGACGTGGGATGCTGAAGCAACATATCCCTCTGATGCCGATGCTCGTACAGAATGAGCCCTGAAACGGTTCGTGTCGACCCTGGCCGCCTCCAAAACCGTATACGACCACCTAGCCACTGTCTGAGGGCTGACCGGCTCACGAGGCAGTCCATAAAACAAGAATAACTTTGCAGGATGACCTCCGGAGGTAATGGCTAGTGGGTCTCGCAATGGTGCCGTCCGCCTAATGTAAAATACAACATACCGGATAGCATCTAGAGTTCGGTCGTCATGCTTCTTGAACTTAAATGGCGCTCGACTCTGCGCTGTTTTGTGGTCGCGAATGATAAAAAGAACATTTTGCCGGCCCCCAGCCTAAAAATGGTTTCTTTTTGCCTAAAACATACTTAACCTGGTAATTTTAGCATTACATTCCTCGAATGTGATGTTGGAACATCACATTCGAGGAATGTAATGCTAAAATTACCAGGTTAAGATGTTTTGGCAATAAAGAAACAGCCTCCGATCCCTTGAAGTCACACCAGGTGAGATCCAAGTGTGACAACTCACTGGCCCGATTACTAGCACAAACTGCCAGAAACATAACCACCTTCAAAGTCAAGGCCCTCGGTGGATGAAGACCGTGCAAGTAGGCAGTCACCGTAGACAGGTCCCAAACTGCCCCATACCGTGAGCTCGGCGATCTGCTCCGAAAAACACCAGTCACAAATCGTTTCACCAAAGGATGCCACGCCAGGGGCACCTCCTCGCAGCCCATGTAAAAACCTCGGCAATGCAGCCAAATACACGACAATAATTCGTTATACAAACACATTTCCACTGGTGTCTCTACCGGCTTTACGTGGCGAGAACGACACCAGTCCACCCAACGTGTCCACTTATGTGTATAACCCTTCAAGGTACTCAACCTTAATGTCGTAATCCACGATGGCCCTGGGCACCTCCGTACGTTTGTGTACAGGACCGGGCCTTACACCTGCTCGATGCAGGACAGAACTGAACTCCGATCAACTCGATCCGTATTGGGAGCAGTGATAACCTCCTGACTCGGTACCCTGGTAGCACAAACACTTGTTCATACACGTAACTAAAGCAGATGAACTAAAAATATGGTCGCGATCTACCCTGGTAGACATGTTCCTTCCCTCCACTCCACTACTACCACAACTCTCTAATCCACTCCTGGGACTGCTGCCCCCTGCTGCGTGTCGTGGCGGTCAGTGTGTTGGGGTTGGACGCAGGGCAGCGATGAGATCGGCGGAGACGAGGGTGTAGGAGACGCTTGAGGGTTTGGTGATGAGGGTGGCGAAAGTGAAGCCTTGGTTAGATTGTCGGGATCGGGCGGCGAAGGGCTTGCTGGCGTAGCCGCTTTGGGAGACGGGTGTGTGGCCGAGGCCTGGGATCTTGCCAAGGGGACGCGGAGGAGCCGAGGGCAAAGTGGGCAAAGCGAGCAGAATGTGGCGAAGCAAAATAAAGAAGGCGAAGGCGTAAGCGAAGGCGTAACTGGAGAGAAGCAGTACGTGACCGTCACGGTCGCTTGGAGGAAAAAAAGATGGCAGGCCGGTCTCGCCTGAATGCTTTTATAGAGGTGTCTCGCGCATGCGCAGGCGCAGACCGGGTTACGCAGCTGGCCATCTACAGATAACTTTTCAAACCTCCACAGGAAAGGAATGCAAAAAATACAGGTAATCTATGTTTCCGATGGGAAACTAGAAAAACTGATTCCAATTTACCGATGTGTATCAGCAAGTACATAAAGGACGCATGGTAAAAATGTACACTATGAACTTACCGGCATGACTCCTGTAGTGGTACATCAACGTAGCCTGGGCTGTGAAGCTTTTGTCTTTGCAGATTTTGCAAATCAAGGCTACACGCTCATCTTTCTTTTTGGCTCGTAGCATACGGATATATTTGAGAGCAAGTTTCTGAAAATGAAAAAGGATCAATACAGATGCCAACAAATAATGGTCTAAATTAAAAGATGAAATCAGAAAAAAAAAAAAACAGAAAGATGGATGGCTTTATTTTATTTTATGTATTCACCCCAAAACTGTTAAAATGAGTAATTTTTTTTCTCCTTGTACAATAGCATAAAGGGCGAATATCTTTTCCCTATAGTTTGGGCAAAATTTTAAATCCGTCCTTTGGTGTATTTCACTAGCCCTTAAAATGTGACAAAGGGAGTGAAAAAAAGTCAGATTTTTCTCAGTGCAGCTATACGAGCAAGTGCATCTTCTGCTGTACTGCAAAATACAAACAAGCATTTTGTAGACTTACAATAGTCACATTTTTTTTTCTTTTTAATTACCAACAAAAGGGTTAATTGTTGTTGGAATACAATCTACTAATGGACAATGCCTATTTCAAATGCACGTAAACGTATGACAATGGTAGGCCCTTGAAGAAAAGAAAATTTTGGAAAATCAGATTGTCACTTTTACCGTAATAAGAGAATTATTTTCCGAGTGTAGGCCCTAGCCTAAAAAGTTTTAAGTCTTGATGCCGAATATTACACCCATGTGAACTGTTCTGACACTGATACCAGTACCCTACCACCAGGGCGAAACCAATATCGAATAGCCTTACTAAACAGGCTTCGACTAAGAGATATCGATTACAAATAATTGGTTCGCCGTAGGGCATACCATTGCGTAAAAAAAAAAAACCGCAATCTCATGCTAATACGGCTGATCTGTGCTCCAATGAAATGAAAATTGCTCCTACCCTCTCCCATTCTGGGCTGCCTTCAACTGGAACTTTCTTCTTGATACAACATGGCGCTTTGGACGGCGGTGGTTGCGGCTGAATAACAGGTTGTTTTGGAATGGTCTCACACATATTTTCTAATTCATCGTCGGAACTTTCTGTTTCAAATTCTTCCGGCACAATGATGCGGTTAATTCGTCGAATCCGTTTGGGTTTCAACGGATAACCAATTTCTCTGCAAAACTCCAGTGGTTCTATGCAAAAAAAAAGTAAAAATTGGTTTATCTCTGCTCACCTAAAAGCCATGTAGCCTAAACTGTCAAAAGCTTTGTTTAGGTGCAACACGTGATTATTACCAACAAACTACAACAATAAAAATACAGTGAACATAATGCTCTGATGGTTGCCTCAAGAATTCGGAATGAAATTGAGAAATGAGAATTTCGAGATTTAGTTCCGTAAAATGTAGTCATGATTAGTGGTCGACCGAAACCAAGTTTTTCACTTTCGGCCAAAACCGAAATTGCTACCGAAATTGGCAATTCAGTTTCGGCTGAAACCGAAACCACTACCGAAACCGGAACAAAAACCTAACATTAATAATATCACTTTTCATAATTAGACAAAAAGTGAGGATAAAATCATTAAATCATGAGTGTATGGTTTTTCACAGACGTAGACTAGACTGGTTGGCAGAGACCGGTTTACCTCTTTTCTGCCGCTAGGCTGAGCAAATCCACGCGCGCCCTTCACCCCCACACCTAAAAAAATGTTAATCTTACGTAAATAATTCATGACTTTCGTTTGCTTTTTATTTCTGCTTGCTAGTTTTTTATTTTTATTTTAAAACTCGGGTCAGTAAGGGAGATTCAGAGCACCAGAAAAGAGTTTCATTCAATGAGTATAAGCCTTGCTTGAAAACGTAAATAAAGGTAGTTAATTAAAGCATAAATTCCCTGCAGTGCAACGATGCCATTATAAATATGATTAAATATGGATTGAAAAAAATGTATTTATTAGTGATGGGCATGGCAGAATAAAGCAGGATCTGGATGTCGGTGCCCCTGGGCCTAGTTAGACTACGCAGAAATTGGCTATTGCCAGGAGGGGAATTGGTTTCGGTTTGACCGAAACTGCAGCATAGGATTCAACTGAAACCGAAACCATAACCGAAACTAGTTATTCGGTTTCGGCCGAAACCGAAATTGACCTATAACTTTTTGGCCGAAACCAGAACCGAAACCGAAACCAAAAAAATGACAGTTTCGGTGCCGAAACCGAAACTGAAATTCGGTCGACCTCTAGTCATGATAAAATATTTAATGTTCAATGATCCAGCATTATGTTTATAAACATACACAAAACATTTTGCTTAGAAAACACTTTACACAAAAAGACTGGCTTTTAACTGAGGAATCAAGTGAGTTAATTCTTATAGGATTTTTTTTCTTTGCTAAGTAAACTCAAAAACCTGAATTCACCCAAACATTACCAAAAAATGTACTTTGAAATATAGATTTAATTAACTGTTACATTATTCACTTTTTATTTCCCAGGATCCTTCTGCCTTAGTGTCTCAAATTTATGTGCCAGTGCCTTTAGACAAATCTGGCCCCTCATGAGATACTCATCTAACTGGATCCAACTTATTTAATCTTATTTATAGAGGCTAATTTACCCACAGTGAAAGAAATACACTACTCTTCTTGAGTTCAGCAGCGAGCCAGGAAAAGGTTAAATAAACTGCATTTTTTGAACTATGAACAACATTGTTCATCACTGAAATAGGGAATGTACCGAATATTTGGTAATTATTCGGCATTCGGCCTATTCAGCCAAAAATTCAAGTATTTGCTATTCGGTCGAATATTGATTTTGGTCGAATAAATATATTCTGTGTTCGGCCGTATAGTGATATTCAGTATTCGGCCGAATAGTGTCAAGATTTGTGTGTATTCGGCCGAATATTTTTTTTAGTATATGTTTATGCTATTATATTAATGTAAGAACATTTACCTAAGCATTTAATTTTTGTTTGTGAGGAATTATCTTCCGACATTCATAAACGATGGAAAAATGATCAAATATGTTTGATATACAGGTAATCGGCAGAGCATTCGGTTAAGTATTCAGCTGAATAATTTGGTGTTCGGCCTGTTCAGCAATTATTCGACATAAAACCGAATAATTCTGTATTCGACAGATTAACTAGCCTATTCTATTGTATACTCGGTAAATTTTGTATTCGGTGCATCCTTACACTGAAGCTTTACACTCTTGCTGATAATAAGAAACAAGGGAAACGGAATCATAGAGACTAAAAACTTTTCCTGAAGGGAAATAGATTTTTTTCAGGGCTGCAAGAGGGGTCGTATCTGAGGATACCGCTTCAAACTAGACTGCAACAAACAATGATTGGAACTTCAACAAAACTGTTTTCAATAACTGCCATATGTTTGTTTAACACATTAACACGACATCCGGACAGCACCATATTCAAACCTTGAAAGTGCCCGCTACCGCAGCGGTTACAACGGCTATAACAGCAATGCTGATTTAAGGGAGTGGGTCGCCTAAAAGGTCGAGCATAACTGGATTTATGCTGGTGATGTCAGTCTGACTAAAATCAACTGGAACACCGAAGCCCTCAAGTGTGGATCCAGCCAGGTTGAACTTGGATTTATCGACTTTGCTCTCTCACGTAACCCGGGACAACTCATTGACTTTCCCAGGAGAATTGACGAAGGACGCCATCTTCGTTGGACATCGTATTCACCTCGGAACATGTTAATGGCTCTGGACAGTGTTCACTCCCCTTTCTTGGGAAGGCAGATCACCAGGGTATTCTCTGCACGGTGCAGTATTCAACCATTAAGAAACCTTCTTTACACACCAAAGGGGATACAATCAAACGGGGTATGAACAGAAACTTTTCCAAGGCTGTAACTTTAGCTAGTAACAAGCTCATTATATTTCACTGTATATTTTGTTTTACTATTATTTTTATTGATAAGAAATGTAATATTCGGAATTTGTACAGCGTTTAACAACTCCAATAGGGAAGCTCAACATAATTATAAGTTTGGCAGTAATCACTGATTTCATACTTGTTTTGTTCGAAAAGCTGACGAGACAATGCAACCTTACAATTTATAATACCTTACCTTTTCTTTCACTTCCAGATGGTGACTGGATGTTGCACGATATCACTTCAACGGCACCAATGCTTGGGTCCATGGGCACAGGGAGTGAATGGGAGGAAATATGCGGTCCCAACGAATACGACAAAAAATTGTGACTGTTGTGGGATTCATCGGGGACGCCTTTCACGTAGCTGTTACTTGACAACGAACTACACGAATGGTTGGTGGATTCATCACAATCCTCATCTGAATCGAACTCTACACTCATGTCCAAGTCCTCGTCCATCTCCATCTTTTTCCCCCTACAGCTTGTGTAACAGTGGTCGTGCTGAGGCTGAGTAAGCGTATCGATAACTTCAACAACCGAGACCCTAGTCGCACAAGGCGACGATTCCGAACTGTCTGAAGAGAAACTATGATGGGATGTTTGTCTTTCGGACAAGAGTTTTTCCTGAATTGTCTCTCTAGGTCTGTCACTTATTGGCAACTTTACACGATTTTTGGACATATTTGGCCTGCTAATTTCAACACACTTCCTAGCTAGGGCATCACTGTTAACCGACTTTTTCTGAAAGATTTTTGGCCTTGCTCTGTCGTTCGCAGATTTCACTACTGTACTATTTGGTTTTACATTTTTGTCTTTGAGAAGGTTGGTGTTGGTGTCAAACATTTTATTGCCACTTTTATTAGTGGCACTGCAGTCTGTATTGCTGGAATGGTTCACCAGTTTCACACCATTCGTTTGCACTGTCTTTTTAAGCTCTAAAGCACCAGTCTTGACATCATTAGCACTTGAAGACAAGTTCTTTACAGTGTTCATGTTTGAGTGAAGTTTATTTTTACTGTTTGTTGTTGGTTCAATACTGAGGGGATTGGTGTACATTTTTGGCTTAGGAACCGCACGTAACCGTGTGTTGCGGTTGTGAGATTTCGCCAGTTTCATTTTTGCGCCACGAGCTTGTTCAGCTGAAAAGACAAACTTGTGAAATTAGAATTTGTACAATAATTATGTCTCTGTTAACAAATATAAGTGTCGCAGTAAACCTGGAATGGATTGTAGAATATCTCTTGACGTTAGTGCCTGAATATAGTATTCGACACTTCGCTAATTATAAACAGATCAGCCAACTTGCTAGAGTAACAAGATAAATATACCTGGTATATAATAGTCTTTATTTTAAACCACCTGAGTCTATACAGAGCTACAAAAAGGGATCTTAAACTTATTTTTATTTTATTCCTCTAGGTAACAATCTACCGTACGTAACTTACCAAAAACAAATTGGACAAATCAAACAGTGTGGACCGTCGTGTTCTTATTTCATTCTTTATTCATTTTTCAAGCAACTAACAGGTCTTGATTCTCACTAGTTTTATTTTTTAATTGTGTAAATGCACACGAACATGGTGCTAATCTTCAACTGCAAGCCCAACATGAGTTCATCAAACTACAAAGACCAACAATACACTCAACTCGTCAGATTAATACTGCTATCACTTCAGACGGCAAATGAGCTCAGTTTTGATTTCATATTACGAATCAATACTGTAATATTCGGCAAACTATTGATGGCTACATGTTATTAATGATTCAATACCTTATCAATAATATCCACAATGGTTTAATGTTTATCACCATTATTTACCTGCTAACCGCTTCTTTCTTGCTGGGAGAGGTTCAGCACTGAATTTGGTTCGTTGCGACTTGCCAGGTGCTAGCACAAGAAAAAAAATACTGTTAAAAATCTTCCCCCGCAGATTTTCAGCGATTAAATTTAAAACTCCATCTTGCTACTTCCCAGCTTCAAAAATTGTAGCTCAAAATTTAAAAAGTAAGAGGCATGATTTCTTGTTTCAATCCTGCTTCATGCAATATTTCTGTTAAGGCCATGATGAGACAATTCTTTGGTTCTCGTGTACGTGCGGGCAAATCCTGCTTATTTTCCTATCAGTACAATGTACTGGTTTTTTTTTTAAATAACTTTGCCAAAAATTGACCGATTTCGATGTTCAAATAATACGCTCACTGTAATCTGAGAAAGAAAGACAACAAGACAACTGCCTTAAAAGGGAGTTGAACCAAGACGGTCCGTTTCTAGCCAGGGTATATCAACTACACTACTAAGCCGGGGGGGG
>JAHWFP010204688.1:30278-76148 GCA_023313725.1 Lithobius niger | reverse complement strand
GGGTCGCTGGAGATTCTTTTACACGTATTAGTGCGACGCTGATGGCTTACATGTCTTTTTCTAATATCTGTTCCTTTAGGGCTTTAAGTTTTTTTAAGGCTTACATCCGTATTTTATACGCTTAAGCGTTTTTTAATACTAATACTATACTACAACCATGCAGTAAATTACATTACCTTTACAGTAGGAATCTTTTTAACTTTTTTGACAGGTGACGACAATTTAGCATGTGCTCGATGAGCCATGATCATGGGATCACTCTTTAGTGTTGCAGATGCTACTTCGGCCAACATGTCAAGCAAAGCCACAGGACTTGGATCACTTTCTCTTGATACAGATCCTCTCGAGGTGGTTTGTTGCTTGACAGCAGGCACAAACCGCTCATCCTGGTCTCGGCTGTCGGAATCCGTAACTGTCGACTCATTAGTGCCGCTGTACATTGACTCATCGGAGTCAGAGGAATCACTTAACGACTCAGCATCTAGCAAAACAAATGTACAAATTAGGAACTTTCTAACTTGACTTTTATTTGAAAAGTTCAATCACTCGCTAAGGGTATTACTGGACCTACGGTAGCAATGAATATCAATGGACATAAAACATAATAATATTGCTTTAACAGTGTAAAACTTCTCATGACAACTTATTATAAAAAAAAAAAAAACCAAAAAATAAGTTGTCACGAGATGCATAAAATTGCATTTACAGGACACCTCATCAATTAACGTGGTGGGCACCCCATGACGAGTACCCCAGGGTTACGAGCTGGCGTCCCCCAAAAAGTTACACTTCACACTTTGTTGAAAACTGAATTCGTTCTCTGGGCACCTGCTTCCGAACGACCACTTCAGGACATCTGGCTTGTTGGTGTCAGTTTTCAGTGCTTAAGAGGGATTGGACGACATGTCTGGCAGTGACAATGGGTCCCTGACAATGTTATCCGTCTTCTGGAGTAGACATAGTTTTGATGTAGTGGTTCGTGAGAAATATCCGACTTCTCCAGGAATTAGCATGATGGATTTCGGTGATGTTGATGTTATGGTGGAAATCCCACGGCGCTGAAAATGCTCCGAGTTCAAGCTTTGTTGTTCATGTGTAGTTGTTAGTATGGTCAATGGTGAGGTCTTCGTGAGCATTGCTGATGACCATCTTACTCCAGATTGTGATTATGCATTGCTACGAAGTCCACTCTGAAGGGATGGTTGACTTTGTCTGTTATGGAATTTGATGTTTACTGTTCGTTAAATGATGGTGGCAGTTTTATGGAGGCTTCATGGGACCTTTACAGGGAGTCAAAGACGATAGAAAAATCCCAAACATGAAGAGTGTGTTATCTTGAGAGACATTTGACTTCACTTGGGGAATGAGATGTCAGAGTTGTTGGTGATGTGAGGCTGTTCGTTTCATTAAGACAGAAAGCAAAGGCGGAACAATCATCAGGATGGTGGAACTAGTTGAGCCTTCTTTGAGCAAGACGTTGGGACTTCCAAGTTTTGGTAGACGGGTGATGACTGGCTTGAATGTCGTTTCCCTGCTTCAACAGAACCAATGTATTCGATGGTTGTTGTGGATTTATTGAGTTTCAGATGGGTCGGTCAATTGCCTTGTGAAGTAATCGAGCCGAAGGATCTGGTTGAATGTCGGTCGGACAGCAATGTCATTTCGAAGACATGGATTTTGAAGGCTTGAGGCGAAGGAAGAGGTGGTGGCGTCAGCGAAGGGGTGATACCAATCTCGGGATTGATGGTGAAGAGTGTTTGAGAAAGCTTCTTTGACGATAAGAGGCGATAAAGGCCATCCCTGAAGAAAGGTAAAGAGTGTTGGCGGGATCGTAGAAGCTTTGGTTTGGCAATGGTAGCATCCGTCAGGCATCGCATGCAGTGGTAGGTCTTGCCCTTGCGGTGGATGTCTTGTTACGGTTTCCTTGTGTTGTATTCAGTCAGAATGATGCTCTTGTGTGTGGTTATGGGCTTGTGAACAGAGCTGGGTCGTTGGTTATCTATTTTATCCTGCTGTTGTGTTAGTTTTGTTGAAACACGCCAATCAACAGCTTCAGGGATTGATGGATCTCGTTGATGTCCTAACAACAGCTGAAGGAACCTATGATCTTTCTTGAGTTCCGGAGTTGTTGTGCTCGAAGGCCAGGAAGAGCTGCATGTGGTTAGCGGCAGTGACGTTGTTAGGGATCTTGATGACAACCAGTGAGGGCTGACGATCTTGATTGGTGATATGAAGTCTCGTGTCAGTGGCGTGATGTCTTATCAGTGACGTGATGTCTTATTTTCGTGACTTGTTGTTTTGCATCGGCGACAGATGTCTAGTGCCGACGACATGATGTCTTGTTGTCGTTGGCATGATGTTTTGTATTGGATACAGATGTCATGTGTCGGTGACAGATGCCCTGAGTCGGTGACGTGATGACTTGCCACAGTGACATGCTGTCTTGTGTCGGTGACATACGTCTTATGTCGGCGATGTCGAATTTCGTGAAAAGAAGGATAGGCGGCAGAGTTACAGCACTGGCAGTCGGTAAAGGACAATCAGGAATAGGGCGAGTGGCAAATGGTGAAGGGGGATGTGGTGGTGGTGACATGGAAGAAGGGCCCCTTCGAAGTTGTTTGAGACATGTTAAGGAATCATTGAAACAATGATTGGCGTACAGTTGAGAATGGTTGTGGACGAAGGACAGCAGCCAGCGAATAATGAACGTCAATACAGCCGCAAGTTACAAAGCTTCTAGTTGCAAATTGTTGTAGCTAGAAAAAGAACCCCAAGGTGCTGTAAATGGCAGTTGGCTGAAGGATAAGGAGTCGTGATTCTTCGCTAAAGCTGCTGGGAAACCAGTTCAGTGTCTTCAAGGTGGTTAGAAGTGAATATGACAACAAGCTGTGATGGACTTGTGTGATGCTAATGGTTCTTCCCTTTGAGGGAGAATGGAAATGTGAAGGAATTAGGACGGTGTCTGTTGTCTGAAGATGCTGTTATTGACATAAAATGGAGAAGGCGAACAGCGTGCATGAACCAGACGTAGCGACAGTGGTGCAGACTTGGAAGAGCGAGTAGAAAGGTCACGTGCCAAACAGGTCGACGAATGACAGAGGACGAAACACCTGTTCGTTGAAAAGGCTTTTTAGTGCTTCATCTTGAATGAATGGGATTGATTGAAGTAGTGAACAGGAGTGGCGAATTGAGACGGCAAACAGGTCGAGGAATGATGTGTCGATGATGAGGTCTTGTTCGTTGTCTTGCTTTCATCTGCTTCTGTTTAGGTGTATGGGCAATGGGTCAGTTCAATTGGGCGACAGTTTCTCGAAGTGCCTATAGGTGTTGCCATGTTGTCATTCAGTTGAGGCGACTTCCGTTTCTTGTGTTTTCGTTTGTGCAAATAAGATGACTCTTGCCATGCTGTCTTCTAAAGGTGAACAGGCAGAGGAGGCGAACAGACAGAGCAGAGTGAGGTGTCAATGATGCAGTCTTGTTGGACGACTTGGTTTCCTAGTCTTTTCGTTTGTGCGAAAGGGGTGACTAATGACACCTTGAGGTGAACATGCAGGAAAGGTGAGCGAGCTAAAAATACGTACAGACAGTACCGAGTGATATGTCAATGATGCAGTCGTGTTAGACGACTTGGTTTTTTGTGTGTTTCCGTTTGTGCGAATGGGGTGACTCTTGCCATACAGTCTTCTACAGGCGAGCACGTAGGAGCGGCAACAAGCAGGAGAGGCAGCTGGGTCAGAGAAAAATGTCGATGAGGAGGCCTTGTTCATTGTCTTGCTTTCAGGAAAAGGGCGAACCAGAAAAGGCAAACAGAAACAGTGGAAGGAAGCAGTCGTGTCATGTTGTGACAGTCCATCATGTTGTCAACAGGTGAGGCGACTGGACGATTGAGGTGACAAGCATCGGATGGGGTGGAAGCGACGGCAAGTAGTAGTGAACTAGAAAATCGGGAGCGGCAAATGAAAATAGTCCGCCATGGAATCATCAGTTGAGGCGACCAGACGAGTTGATACGAATGAGTAGGAGAGACGTCAAGCAGGAGAGACGACAAGCAGTCTTTTTCGTGGTTTGGCATGGGTCGAGGTTTGTGAGACTTGTTTCGTTGACAGTAGCCTGACCCAGTCGTGAGACCACGATTTTTTGTCGGGTGACGGCTTGTACAAAAAGCAGTCAGGAACGGTTTCTTCTACGGTGCAAAGAAGTTCCCAAAGAGGGAGGGTCGAGTTGTCGTCGTCATCTTCAGGGGTAGGGGGATACTGCTGTCTAAAGCTTAAAGTTTGGGAGTAGAGCATTAAATTAACAATTCAAGCCTATAACTAAGCATAAGTATTTTTGGTATTAAGTGAAAAAAAAGGTTCTATGCCATTTCACTAACTCATCTCTTCATCTTCGTCAACACGTGTGTGAAGAGAACTTGAATTTGTGGAGTCGCCAGTTTGGATGAGTGTCGTGATGTATTGCGGTTAGTGAAATCATTAGGAGCAGATGCAGAGTCCAGTTCCGAGTCAGACGTGATGACGGTCGAAGTTTTGGTTTCCTTGCGGCGCTTCTTCGGGGGAGTCATGTTGTCATCCTTAGAAGAAGGAGCGGTGGTGGTTGCATGATGTTTCTTGCTAGAAGAATAATTGATTCTTTTTCGTGAAATGAGCAAAAGAATCAGTGACCCAACCTCGAGTGTATGATCCGCTGTGGGAGGATGAAGGAAGATTCGCAGCTTGAGGTTTGTTGTGCGACTTGTAGTGAAAATCCCTAATGGCGCAATCTATTAATCAGGGATGTGCGATACTCGAAAAATTTGAGCCGAGCCAAGTACGCAACTTATTCTCGAACTCGGCTCGTCCTTGCTTCCATCCTCGGAAAACTCGAATCCGATGAAAATGCGATAACTTCGCCAATTTTTGACCGATTTTGTTCAAATATACCAAATTCATCGTCTCGACGAGAGCTTTCTGCTGGTGCAAATTAAAAGCCACTAGCTCATACCATTTTACAGTTATATGTTAAAAACTGGAAAACTAATTGTGAACGTCGACCCGCACAGTCCGTTAAGCAGAATCTTAGTTGTTATTACTCTAACAAATACAAAAGACACTTGCAAAACAAGTGTGTTAACCAAATACTCAAACTCGGCTCGATACTCGATTGTTCTGTTGCAAGCTCGGCTCGGCTCGACTTGAATTAAAATTATTCTACTGGCACACCCCTTCCATTAATGTGCGAACTTGATGAGGCGATAATGGTCTGGGAGACCAACAATGAGCAAGAACAAGAAGAGCGAAAGGAAAGGTCGAGGGGCGAACAGGGCTCCGAGTGATTCGACGATGATGACGCCACTTTGGATGACTTGCATTTCTTGTGCTTCTGTTTATGCGACAGCGTTGACGTTTGTCCACACGGAATTGGAGAAGGTGAAGGCGAACGAGATGGTAATCCAAGTGGTGATGGTGCGACAACAACATCCGGGTCCACTGGCGAAAGGCTTCTGGGCGATGGTTCCGGTTGATTGGGCGACGTATCCCTTGTCGCGTCATTGGATCTTGCCATGCAGTCGACTTGAGGTGGAGACGACAAGCAGGAACGATGACATGATGATGCGGCGACTAGAAGGTGCGACAAGAGGTCGAGAGAGCAAGTTGACGTGTTGTCTGGCTGTGCTGGGGGAAAACAAGGCAGGCCTGCCTCCCCTGAATGCTTTTATAGAGGGGCTGCGCATGGCACATGCAGACCGGGTTACGCAGCTGGCCGATCGTCGCAACTCAAATCCTCCAGAGAGAGACAGCATACTTCAGGGAAAAATGCAATAATTTTACAGGTAATCTATTTTTCCGAACAGCAAGAGAAATGAAATTGTAGATAGCAGGACATGTTCACGACCATCTTGGTCCATGCCCAAAACATGGAGAAGACAGGTGGCAATGTCTGCTAGGAAGTAAGCAGATGCACCATCTAACTTTGGGGGGAGGGGGATACTGCTGTTTAAAGCTTAAAGTTTTGGAGTATAGCATTAAATAAACGATTCAAGCCTATAACCAAGCAGAAGTATTTTTGGGATTAAGTGAAAAAAAAAAGGTTGAAGCCCATTTCATTAACTCAGAAAATAATTTAATAGCACAAACTCGAGCAACTAGAAAACAAAGCAGAAAACCCGTAAATAACACCAAGAAACTGGAGTCACCTACTTTCCGTAAGTCAGTTTTGTGAACAATGCATCCAAAAATGTAGACTGCCTGATGATCATGAGCTGTGTTCTATTTTACAGTAAATTTACGATTTCTCACGGTTATGTTAATTCCCAGGACAACAGCCGCCGTGCTGAATGAGTTGGCCAAAGGCTCAAAGTGAAACTTCTCCCAAACTCTGTCAACTTCTTTGAGGGTGGAAAAATAAATATGATTACATCAAAGACAATTCCATTTTCAAGACGGTAAAACATGTTTTTAAAATTTGAATGGGTTTGTAATTAATTGTCTTTTAACTGTGGCTTTATGGCCTTACATCAGAAGTTCTGCTAATGCAATCGGACAAGTTAAAATTCTTCCCAGCTCAACTGGCAGTCGTATTTTCTGGCCCTGCTTATGATATGGTCCCCCTCCCACCGCTATGGTTTTGTCGGAATAATCGAACACTTTTTTTCTTATAATTACCTTCAGTTTATATGAATATACTGCACTATCACCGCGTACAACTTATGGCTTTTGTTAAGAGGCCCTGAATCCGTGCCTACGTTCATGTCACGTTAGTAGTGTCAGGGGGAAGGGAGGGGGTGGCTTCTTGTTGTAACATTAGTCACATGAATATTTATGCCTACGACAGGCTCTCTTTATTATTGAAGAATGTTTGAATGTTTACTTCGCATTTTTCTCCGTCTCTTGATTAGGAAAATGAATAAAACGGTTAACATTAGAAGCCTACAGAAAGCAATAAAATACACTTTATGTACGTAATCAAAGAAGTCTGCATTGGTGGTCAGGGTGGCTGATAGGTGGTAACCTCACTGAACCGGGAACACTGGCAAAGTACAGCTAGAGGTGCAGCCAGGGTAGAGTTACAGACTACCATCCTCCTTCAGCAGCTACAGGATTTATTGTAGTCGATTCTGGAAATTTAAGTGGCCTGTCGTACTCGGTTCCCCACTTCAAATTTCTAAGGAGAACATTTAAAGCCAACACATGGTTTCAAACTGAAAAACGAACCCAACTCCAATTTAGTAACTAGCTTAGCACAATTACGTAGCAAAATCGTTAGCATATTCGTGAAATACTGCTATACATATGGTTTCGATCTGGCTTACTTCGATAAGTTTGGCTGACATACAATCAAAACTTCGATTTTTTTTTGATTTTTCATTTTTATCATTAATATATTCACGGATTAAAACCAATCGACAGCAAATTTACCATTCTAATCAAGTTCCTTGTTAAAACATTTCGAGATAAACGGTACAAAACAAATGATTAGCAGCCTATCGCGTTATGGTATGGTAGTCAGAAATAATAATAGCCTAGCATTGCACCACGCCAACCATTAGGCACTTTGTAAACACTAATGGCGACAGCCGTTTTAACAAATCATAATCCCCAATTTATTCATTAAACACAGTAAAAACGATTCGTTTATTGTTGGTAAGGTGTGTTTCGGAAAATTACACCCCGATTTTGATTGAATCGAACGTAAACAACGATCGGAAACCTCGATTTTGTTTCAAGTATGATGATGCAGACGCTCAACTGGGCGCCATTGTGTCAAAAACCCAAAGCGCGAAGAGTGACGTATCGCACATTCCTAACAAAACCTCCCAAATACTCAACAATCGATTCGATTACAACCGCGCAACAATGCACCAAACCATCCTAATAACAGGCTACTATAAATTCATACGTCTCAATAATCGAAAATGCGCCTAAATAATTCAGAAATCGCGTTTAATCGCGCGACAGATTATCAACATTGTTCGTAGCAGCCGACACTCAAACGCAACCACTTTACGTTAATTTTAACATTTGCTATAACGACAGAATAATGTGCTTGTTACATTTTAACGATATTATTTACCCGTTGTGTATTCGTCAAACCCATATTACCTTGTGTATTGGCCGTATTTTTCCGTGCCAACGACTTGTTTTTATTTGTAGACGCCATAGTGCTTGACCAGCTCGTCTGCTTCCCAACAACAGCCACAGCCTCATTACCACAAAATAATCTTCATCAAAATTTATTTTGCATTCTAGATTTATTTTAAAGCCTTAAATATGTTGAATTTTGTATTTAGAAAGGATTATTTAAAGAAATACTTATTTTTCACACAGCTAATAAAATCGAATTTAAACAAATTCTTTTACTCAAAAGTTCGAGAGAATAGAAATAATCTCGTCACCCGTAAACGAACTTTACGAAATGTGAACAAAATTTGACAAATATTAGGATATAAAACAACAAACAAAGACATAACTATATGAGAAAGAGAATGAGACAAACCAAACAAATTCTTATTTTTGTGTGTTTATCTTCAACAGTATTGCTCTTGTGTTGAGAATATAGCAGTGACGTCGCATACTCTCAAACGCAGTTGGTTTCTGGATTTTCAATCTAATATTAGCTAAACGCTTTGTACCAAAACCTTTAAGTTTACAAAAGTTGTATTTAACAGTAACAATGTATAAATACAATATATTCTGACTTTGGTGAAAAATTACACCGGATGTAGTTGTGAGGTCGAGGGCAATCTACCTTGGTCGAGGGTATAAGGGAGTTTTAAAAGTCAGCGGCTTGCGAGTCGCTTGCAAGCGGAAACGCTTCCCCGTTTGTTATTTCAATGGGAAAGCGTTCGCCGCTGCCAAGCGACTCACGAGCCGCTGACTTTTAAAACTCTCCTTATGAACGCGAATGAAAGGAAGATGGCGACCAATTATTTACTAGTGAAATGCGGAAATCATCTGGTTAGCCGTGTAACGCGCTGTTTTACTGTTTTTACTGGGCCAAGCATCTTGAATTTGTGTTTGTAGGTAAGTGAATGTTTGATCTTGAGATGTCAAAAGTTATAGTGCTAAGATGTGCGTCTAAAGGCTAGAAAGTGCGTGTTCGATCTTAATCGATTCCGTTACCATATATCGTAGTGCTTGGGTGTGATGCTTTCGTTGAGAGGAGAAACCTTGTCCCTTTAAAAATTTAAAAAGAGTAAATAAGTACTGAAATCCGTCAGCATGGGCGAAAACAGGTGCTGATGCGACCAGAAAAAATGGGTTAGCTGCAAGGATTTTGCTCTTGTGTTAAACCGAAAAACACAGTTAAACTGACGTGTTTTCATCAATTCAAAATTGACGGAGAACGATCGTGAGCAGCTGTAAATGTTGGTGGTGATGTAAACAAAATTTGTTTTTATTCGTTCTTCATAACAACCTGCCCGTCAAACTACGTAAAAAAAAACAAGTAAAAGTTGATAACATTATTTCGCGTAATGAGGATTTGGAAACTGTGTGAAAAAGTAATTTTTTTCGAAGATAGAAATTGGAAGATGAGGGCATGAAAATTCAAGTTAAAATTTCGTTTATTTCCATTACTTCCAAGCAAGAATGTATAGGCGGTTCCAAGTAACAATTTGGAAAAATAAAGTTTCTTGATCCTAAATAAAAAAGAGAGTTCTACAGTGATTTAACGAAATGTCTGATGATGTTGTGTCGGCACCCTCCGTTGGATTAAAACTTATTGTGACAGCCGACACCTTGCCTCGGTTTCATAGTCCAGAAGTTTGGAGTTCGATCTTACGTGCAAAGGACGACAGTAATATGCTTGCAAGCCTAAACCAGACAAAAAAATTGGTGTTTAATTTCTTTTTATTGACGTGTAGTTCGAAGCTTCCCTTTCGTTTCATTCTCTTCATTCTGTAAAGCTTATCCACGATAACTTGGATCCCATTATCCCACTTATTGCAAATCTTCCACATGGGTAAGATTTGTGTATGGTATCGTACACTATTTGTGGAGTCCTGTTCCAAACAACAGCAAGTTTCTTAGTATTTTCCAATAATGGCAGATCGGATAACACCGGAAGGAGAGTGTTTTCAGTCGATCTGCGACAATTTTTTTTTACGAACGAAAAAAGGTCTGTGGGGGTGAAAAGAGGGAATCTGCGGTGGCATGAAGCGGTATGGTAAGAATTTTTCCCCGTGCAAAATTTTCACTAGTAAAGTTTGGTTCGTGAACAAGCTTCTGGAAATAACTTGTCTTTTTCAGGATTTAATATTATTGAGGTTTTGCTAAGTAAAGAATAACTCAACCTAGGGATGACACGATACAAAATTTTTTTATCCTGATAAAATTAGTTAAATTTTCGCAATAATCGATATTATCTCGATAACACAAATTTTGAGGCCGGAATACCTTGGCTGTAGCCTTCCCAAATGTGAATTGTGTGGCACTCGCCATTTGGTCAGTAGGCATGAAAATGCACTTGCCATTGACCATTGCTTCCTCACCAGTTACCATGCAATTTAGCAGTTGTGCCCTTACTTTATGCGTAAATATTGCTTGCATTAAACTAACTCTCCAATTAGGTAAAGTGGCTAGTGTGGTGCCTGTATTGACGACACCACAATATGTGCCATACTGACATGTGACACACAGTGTCACCTGATTCTGTAAGTTTATAAGAAGCCATGTTCCCAGCAATAAATGTCCTTATTGTGTTAACCTACAGTCGAGTAAGTTCTCTTCCTTGTTAGTAGCAATATGTAGTAGAACCCACAGATGTATGCTGCCAAGTACATCACAGCTAGCAACAGTATTTCATAGGGATGCACCGAATACAAAATTTGCCGAATACTGAATATATAACCGAATACTCAACTTGCCGAATACCGAATATAAAACCGAAAAGTTAAACTGCCGAATACCGAATATACAACCGAATAGTTAAACTGCCGAATACCGAATTATTCGGTTCTGTGCCGAATAATGGCCGAATACCTGTAATTTAACCATATTTTATCATTTTTTCCTTCTTTTAGAAATGTCAGAAGACAATTCCTCACAAATCAAAAACTAAATGCTCAGCTAAATGTTCTTACATTCACACAATTACATTTATTTATACTAAAAAATATTCGGCCGAATACCAACAAATCTTAACACTATTCGGCCGAATACCGAATATTACTATTTGGCCAAAACCAGTATTCGGCCGAATGCCGAATACTTGAATTATACTGAATAATTACCGAATATTCGGTGCATCCCTAGTATTTCACACT
Source organism: Lithobius niger (assembly GCA_023313725.1). Classification (NCBI taxonomy): domain Eukaryota; kingdom Metazoa; phylum Arthropoda; class Chilopoda; order Lithobiomorpha; family Lithobiidae; genus Lithobius; species Lithobius niger. The sequence continues at coordinate 64,906 of JAHWFP010204688.1, read as the reverse complement.
TGGTTGGCGAACCCTTGTAATTCCGCTCGCAACGCCGCAAACTGCTTGTTTCTAGCTATTTGGGGCTTGCACAATAATTCGATAAAGTCAGAAAAAGTGCGATACGATAGTCGAACAAATTTTTTATCCGATATTATCATGCCACTCCTAACTCGCCCTATCACTTTGAGTATAGCACAATTGAAAAACCTTCGAAGACACAATTAAAATGGTTGATTTGAATGTTTGACTTGGTCAGTATTTGGAAAAATTATCGCAAAAAGAAAATAATGCCAAAAAAAGCAGGGTATCTTTCTGCGACGGAGTGTTGCCTGTTGCTCTGATTTTGCCATAGGACGGATAACCAGGTGTTGTGATAATCTAGGTTCTATACAAAGTTTTTATTGTTCTTTGTTGTGACTACTCAGGAAGGCGTCCGGGCCAGTGTCATGTTTTATTCACCATTGAGAATTGCCGTTTGCATCACTCTTACATTGGACTATAGGTCTGAGTTATACGTTTCCTACGGTAGCATCTGTCATATATATATTAGTGTATTTGTGTACGGTATTGGTGTTTTGTTTCTGAAGTTTGAATGACTTGTCCACAGCTTTTCAGTCTGTACTTGTACAGGTTTAGCATCTGTGCATCTGTTTAGTGGTACATATGTTTCTGGTAGGCGAGTGGTGTGTCTAGTAGGCCCAAATTGTGCTCTACCAAATGTTAGTTAAAATCTTTCCTCAGTAGCAGAAATATGCGCTACCGTGACAATAGATAACACATAGGCTGTGTGCTGCAGCCTATTTTGTTAATATTTTTAAAAGTCTATTAGCCATAAATTGCCTCGTTGAGATCTTTTCATTGGTGGAAAATGTGTATTAGTGGGTTAAAGACTTCGTTCTTTTATGAATACCAGTCGATGTTGGGTAGACTTCAATCAGCTGTCAGGCAATCTTTTCGATTTGCAGCTTTCCTATGCCAAATCAAGGCTCTCCTTCCCGTCACCCACAAAACCATAGCAGCACGAAGCACCAAAACCGGCCCAGTCACAACAGGGGCAATAAAACTTCAAAAACCAAACGAACACTGCAGGCTTGAAGAAGCTTAGATGTAGTCCAAGTGTGTGTTCCTGATGTTGTGTAAATAGTGTAAATACTTTTTTTTTGGCCTGAAGAAGATCCTTGATTTGGATTGAAAATTCGCCAACGTCCATCAAAAACAGTTGAGTGAGTTGACATTTTCACCTGTAAACATGAAACCTCAACATAAAATGGCGATTTAAAAAAAAATAATTTCCTATGTTGCAGAGAGTTGCGTTAATGGCATTTGTATTTTTTATAAGAATAGGTTAAAAACTGGAAGGCTACATGATGCCACAAAAATCCAAAAATAAATTTCCAGTAAGAATTAATTTTCTACCCCAGGACTGGGTTTATTGTCGAAACTAATATTTCATGTGACATGTCGTAAACCCCTTAAATCACGATTGATTCAAACAAGCAGCTAATTACTGTAGTCATTATCAATTCTTTCTTTCACATATTATAGTAAACTTTGTTCTTAACACAATGGCAGGTTGACCACTCATCCTATATTTCCTACATTTTTTAACAATCGTGCATTTTCCTATAGCCAAATTCAAAAGCAGACGACGCAATGTAATGGACGTATCGTTTGGTTCTGTAACTTCTGAAGAAGGTGGACGCCGTCCTTAATCCACCGAAACTTTTAAGTGGACAAGTATGTTGTTCATTGGTGTAGCGTTGTATAGTAAGTTTTCTCAACAATGTCGTTAACACGCCACTGTAAATCCACACACCGATTGCCGGCTTTCTTTGATAGCCTAATTCAACGAAATTTCCTACGCATCCTATATTCAGGGTGGCGTTCTACCTGGAAAATTGGGAAAATTCAGGGAATTTATCAAGTCTGGAAGAGTCAGGCAATTTGATACACATGATATTGAAATTTAGGGAATTTCAACATTTTCCGGAAAGTATTTTCGTCTATCAAGATTATCTAATTCGTATTTCATTTTTTACTTCCAAAACCTGAACTTTATTTTAGTTAAACTTAAAACTATCTTTGTTTTATTGCTAATAAAGCAAAAACTCCTTGCTGGTCCCTTTACTCTTTACCTTTTACCGGTCCCTGGTACGGCAGTGCAATTTTTTATTTAGCAGTGATGCGATGTAGTTATTGAGATTTGACTGAAGTATGAAAAAAAATTGTAACTTAATCCTGTGCTGCATCGTCCATCGACCGAAAAAACCATCAGGGAAAAATATCAGCATTCGTCTGGAAAACCTGGAGAAATCAGGGAATTTCATCATGAGGTTTTGAACGCCACCATGATATTTCGTTAAAGTTTCCTACGTCTTTATCGGTAGCTCAGATAATGATCACTGCAACACAAAAAGGCTCCAGCTAATGCGAGAGAAGCTTGCAGTTGTAAGGGCACAACAAAAGAAGACTGAAAGGAAAGAAAATGATCGACCCTGTGACTGACACGTTGATGGTACTGCAACAAAGCTGATAAAAACAAAGGGTTGGCTATTTTACTCAAATAAACCTATAATCCTCAATAAAAATTGCTGTAATTTTCCTTTAATTTGACTATTGAATTCTTATATATTTAGACAAAATTTGTATAATTTTTAGACCTCAATACACGTGGTTAGCCTGCAACAGCTAAAACTGCACAGTATCGGCATTTTGTCAAAAACTTACCAACTCGGGCATGGGCCAACTCATGCATGGTTGAGTTTTCAATACCGAAAACGTTTATCCACACAAACTAAAGAATGTGAGACAAATGTCAAAATCACCTAAAAAAATGAACGAGTCAAAATACATGAAGGGTACTATAGACAGTTAAAAAAAAAACCCATGAACATGACTAATCTAAAAATGTTGGGAACAGCTAGTCATAGCTCACTGCTATGCAGCAGAGGACATGTTTTGTTATTTTTTATTGCCTTGCCCTTGAAATTGTGGCTTCAATAAAAAAAAAATATAGTCGCAGCAGAAATTAATATTGTACAGTAATACTCTTATGACAATACGACAGATTTTCACAGTGAATAAAAGACATACGTATGCTTAAACCAAGGAATCCAATCTGACGTTGAAAACTTGTGAGTTTTCGGGGGTTTCAATAACATAAAATACAGTCGCGACAGTAGACATGTTTTTGTCATTTGATATTGCGTTGCCCTTGAAATTGGGACTTCAATAAAAAAAAATATAGTCGCAGCAGAAATTAATATTGTACAGTAATACTCTTATGACAATACGACAGATTTGCACAGTGAATAAAAGACATACGTATGCTTAAGCCAAGGAATCCAATCTAAAGCGTTGAAAACTTGTGTATTTTTGGTGGCCTTAATCTAAGGCAATAGAGTCAGTAATGTACGACCTCCTTCAGGCCACTTGCAAAAACTTGGCACTAGGGATGCACCGAATACAAAATTTGCCGAATACCGAATATACAACCGAATAGTTAAAATGCCGAATACCGAATTATTCGGCCGAATACTTGACCGAATACCTGTAATTTAAACATATTTGATCATTTTTTCTTTCCTTTAGAAATGTCAGAACACAATTCCTCACAAACCAAAAAGTAAATGCTTAGCTTAACGTTCCTACATTCACACAATTACAGAAATTTATACTAAAAAATATTCGGCCGAATAACAACAAATCTTAACACTATTCGGTCGAATACCGAATATCACCATTCGGCCAAAATCAGTATTCGGTCGAATACCGAATAGCACTATTCGGCCAAAATCAGTATTCGGCCGAATACTTGAATTTTTGACCGAATATTCGGTGCATCCCTACTTGGCACTTGCACTACAGGTTATTTGCATATGTACAACAGTTTGAAACTCGCAATGCTGCTTCCTGTTGTTGGAGAGCTGTAACGATGGTGCTGCCCGCTTCTTGTTCTGTGGTTTGTGGGAGGGAGTATTTGCTCTTCTTTTCAGTTGATTACACGTTTGGCATTGGTGTGATGGAGTGCTACCCCATTTTTCCTATCTTTCTTGATTACGCCGTGCAGGTGTTCTTGTAGGCGTACGCAAACTCGTTGTTTAATTTGTCCTACGTAAGATAGCCGAGGACTCGGAGCATGGAATAATATAAAGTACCGCTCTGGTTTGGGGTTGGAGAATGTCTGGATCGGGTCCTGGTTCAAGAGGGGCTCAGACATGGGAAGGGAGGGATGATTCGCTTCCTTTGGCTTGGTTGTATTCTCTACACTCCTTTGATGTAGCTGGCAGGGTTTAGTGATTTGAGGTGAGGGTGAGCGGTACTTTACTCTCCTCAGTTCGTTATTAAGATATTTCTGCGTGCATGGGTTGGTTTGGTGTATGGCTCCCGGTGAAGTTTCGAACACCTCCTGCTACCATTACATCAAGAAAAGGCATCTTTCCTTCAATTTCTGTCTCCACCGTGAACCTGACGTCACACTTCCAATTGTTGAGGATGTGGAGCATCAAGTCAACTTTCTGAAATCACTTGCCAGTAAAGGTGTCATTCACAAATCTACAGCACACTAAGTGTTTGGGGTTGAATTCATGTCACAACCTCTTTAGGAAATTATTGAAAGACTGTTTCGGCGAGTTTCGGTGAACAAGAATACCTTATTGTGGTGCTTCCGATTTGCTGGAAGGTATTGCTCATTGAACGTCACATGTATGTTGTAGGGAATTACCTTCAGTAGTTTACGGTCCAAGTCCCGTTCTTTGGGTGCCACCTTCAGTCTTCTGGCGGGCTTGTCAAGGAGATCTAGGGTCAGCGCTTGGTAAAGGCTCAGAAAAGGGCTCTTCACATCAAAGGATGTGAGGACTTATACTTGTTCAAGCTGGGTTCCGAAGCTTTTCGGTGAACTGGATGGTGATGGTGTGCGTGTCCCAAATATGTTTGCTGAGTTTTGGGATGAGGAACCAGTCAAGTTTTGGGGGCAGGTCCTCCTTGTGCTGAAGTAAATGGGTCTTTATTTAAGCGAAGAACCCCCCCAACAGGAAAACCTCTCCTAACAAATTTGTGCCATCCCGAAAGCCCCCTGTGTAACCCTGAAGTGTTATCCTCCACCCCAGACCCAAACTCCACATCCGATCACCCAAAACCAAACAAGTCACTGCTATCACGCCAGGTCCAAGGTTAAACACCAACACGTGCAAAATGTAGCCTAGCCCGAGAAAGGAAATCACTCCCTTCCCACATCTGATCCTCCTCCTGAACCCAGATCTGCTCCAGAGATTCTTCAACCCCAAATGAGAGCTGCAGTCTATGCAGTTCCATACTCTTGAATGCTCGGCTATCTACATTGGAGAAACTAAACGACGAGTAGGGTAGAACTCCATCACATAAAATCCAAACACGTGATGAACTGGAGAGAAGTGCAAATACTCCTAAACATCTAATTCCAACAGAGGATTACAACTACGTCTACATGCGCTAGAGAGTTTTGCGATACAACATTTTCAAAACAACAACGTTCCCCTCAGGACCCAGCATCTAAGGCGATTGTCAAAATTGTTATGCTTACTCTCACCATACATTAACTTAACTCCCTTTGGAAATCCTTACTCTCCCCTCCAACCACAGATCAAGAAGAGGGCAGCACCATCGCACAACTCTCGAACAATAGGAAGTAGCACCGAGAGTTTCAAACTGTTGTAGGCTAAAATAACCAGTTCTTGCAAGTGGCCTGAAGATGGTTGTAAATTATTGACTTTGATTAAGACAACCGAAACTTAGCAATTTTTCAACGTCAAGGTGGATTCCTACTTCAGTAAACAAATGATGGAGTTCTTTACGATGAAAAATTACAATATTTTCCGAGACTTTATGTCCATCTTGATCAACACTCATCTTCACCAAGTTAAGATATCAGATCTTTCAAAACGCGATCTCACAATATCTTGCGAATTTTCGACAGCTTTAGCAAGTTTGGTGGTATAACTGCTTCACATCTGTCTTCCTCGGGCACTAAGTTTCAGTCCGTTCTCCGTCTCCAGCTACTTCTTCATTTTGTGTTTTGAAAAACGGCGCCTTCCGTAGCCTCTCGTATTTACGATGTTGCTTGTTCTAATGTTTCTAGGTGAGCGCTAACCTCTCTGCTTATCAAATGGCTAATGGTGGGATTTGATGGCCCTTGTAAATTCATTAACTTCTTGTTCCCTGGAGTCCCTCGCTATTGTTGAGCACACCAGAAAGCACAAGAAGTTAATGAATTTACAAGGGCCATCAAATCCCACCATTAGCCATTTAATAAGCAGAGAGGTTAGCGCTCACCTAGAAACGCATTGGAACAAGCAACATCGTAAATACGAGAGGCTACGGAAGGCGCCGTTTTTCAAAACATAAAATGAAGACGTAGTTGGAGACGGAGAACGGACTGAAACTTAGTGCCCGAGGAAGACAGATGTGAAGCAGTTATACCACCAAACTTGCTAAAGCTGTCGAAAATTCGCAAGATATTGTGAGATCGAGTTTTGAAAGATCTAATATCTTAACTTGGTGAAGATGAGTGTTAATCAAGTTGGACATAAAGTCTCGGAAAATATGGATTCCTACTTGGTTTGAAGCTTACGCACTTCTTCCATTCATTTGAATGGAATCAAGTAAAATAAGCCTGTCAGCTTCCAAAATTTCCACAGGTTGGTAAAAACCCATGATTGTCATCGCTTCTCAAAAACTTGTCCACCTTGACAAACACGGCCTCAAACAGTACTCAATGGTCATTACGGCTGATCGGTGGCACTGGCATATCTCAGACTAGCTAAGTTGCGTGAAGAAGGGGATCTGGTCGGAAATTTGTAAAGGGGAAAAATCTGGGCATTATTGCTGCCCCCTGCGATGATCATAGGTTTCCCGTTTTGAATTTGCGGGGTTTGTACCTTCCCTTATTTGACTTCTTACTCCATTTAACTTGAAATGCCAATCCTTCCATATTGGACCTGATCCCCTGACTATCAGTATCTACTTGGGGGCGAAACTCTCCCAGTTGCGAGGAAATTCGTGACCTCGGTATTTGGCTTTCATCCAGACTTACAAGCGCCTTGCACTGTTCGGAGCTTAGTGCCATGGTATTCCACCATTTGACTGTGGTTAACTGTTGCTTCACGTCGATCTCACAACTAAGATATGGGCTTTCAAAGTTTGCGTCCGTCCAATTCTCAAGTATGCCACACCGGTTTGGTCGCCTTACTCAGTGAAGAACATTGACCTGATTGAGTCTGTACAGGCGAAATTTACCAAGCACCTCCCTGGACTTCGAGATGTTGAGCAGCTGGAAAGGCCTCTCCGGGGCGGGCCATGAGCTGCTGGAACTAAGTCGACGGAGAGTCGACCTTATTTTAACATATAAAATCCTACATAGGCCTAATTTTATTTCAGTTGCTTTACCTTTCTTCGAACTTGCCCCTCCTCTTCACAATACTTAAAAAATACAAAATGTGTTTGCGGTCCTGGTGTTCCCGGTTTGGAATGCCCTTCATTCAAGGACAGTATGCGTGAACTCGGAGGGAAGCCTCCTCAGGGAGCTGCTTACTGAAACCTAGCTTCCCCCTTTATTAAGAGCGCTTGTCCCCACCACACATAAAAAAAAAATCGGTCTGGTATTAGTGGCTTGGCTTATAACCCTTCCACCACCTTCCACTAACTGTGGTAAATTTTCTTATTTCTTATTTATTAAAATATTAGTAGCCTAGGTAAAGGTTACAAAATGAGTGAGTTCATCTACTATATCAGCATTAGTTTGATTCGGTTAACGTAAAACAAGAAATGTATATAGGTCTATTGTTTAAAAAAAATCGTAGCAACGGAACATGATTTTGAGTTACATATTCTGGAACTTGCTGCTCTATTCAACAATGTAGATGATGCCCACATACCCCTAAGACATATTTTCCCAGTGGGCGCAACAGGAGCAGCCAAACTGCTACGCAAAGTTTTATTTTCATTATAGCTGGTTCACACCGCCACGACAAACGAACGGCTGCGACCAACAGCACTAAAAATTAGACCCTGTAACACCAGCACGACCGACCAATCAACGCTGCAGAATGAGTAGAGCTAGGAAGCTTACTTTTCAAAACTGGGTTACCTGGCGACGTTGTGCCTGAATGACCCAACATACTGTGATTCTCAGTTTTATTTAATAAATTATATCGCCATTGAATACAGCAAAATTTTTTTTAGCTGTTCTCTACAATTATCTCGTTGCAGCGATGTTCGTGTAAGCACCGAGCATTAATCGAAGCTTCGAAGTGTTCTCCGCCACCATCTTGCATTTCGCCGATAGTGTTCGCAGCGGCTTGTCAGCCATTGGTGTGTCGGTGAGTGACGTCAGTCAGCAACGCCAAAAACGAAAAGTTGCGTTTGCTGCGAACGACTGCGTATGACTGCCTGAGGGGTTGGTTGTCATAGCGACGTCGGTTGTAACTTAGCGGTCGTTCATATCGTCGCGGTGTGAATGGGCTATTACCCTTACAGTGTTTAAGTCACGGAAAGGCGAGTTACAAGGTTTAGGCTATGTAAATCAAAATTCTCATCTACATTGTTTAATAGGGTATACGCTGTCGTTCTCTACAGTATTTCTTATTCAGCTGAAATATTTCATCAGGAGGCTTTCTGAAGATGATTGGTTGAATGCAGTTGTAGATAGTTCGGTAACCGGAGAGGTACTAAAAAAATTGCCGTGGCGTGACCAGGTGGTGTTTTTTTTACGCTTTATTCGTGATGTCAGATGCGGGCAATGGATTATTTTTACCAAACAAAACGAAATCAGTATCTTACATTTTGTTGTTGAGTACAATATCTAGGTTTTAATACCAGGATCAGTGTGCAACAGTTGCACATTCGATAAAAGTCATTCTTTAGACCCAAGTTTTTAGCTGTGGCATGCTTCTAACCTAACCTTTGATTCGTTTCGATTCGTGCACTCCTGAGAACCACTTAATTAACTTTTAACGACCAAAAAGAAACTTTCTGAAAAAAGTTTTTAAACGTCTTTTTAATCGTAGGCTTTAAAATTGCTGACAATGAGTTAGTTTTACGCGGCTCCAGGAACTAAAAGCACCCACTAGAACCATGTTGATTTTCAATTACATTTTAGAACTTATTTTGTACACAAATACCACCAACAAAGACTCAACAACTACTAGTCTCTTGAATTTTCGAAGAAATTAACCTTTCTTCTTCATCAGAAGCTCACGAAAAAAACTGAGAAAAAAGTTTGCTACATGATCGTAGAAGAAAACCGTCACTATTCGAAACGAATAGTTTTTTCGTGAGCTTCTGTGAAGAAGAAAGGTTAATTTCTTCGAAAATTCAAGAGTCCTTGTTGGTGGTATTTGTGTACAAAATAAGTTCTAAAATGTCAGATTATAGCCACTGTAGTAGCCAATTATCTGCATTCAATAAATTACAATTACATTTTGATTCACCCAAAGACTCACTTTGATTTACAACTTTTGTGCTTTGCCCCCCCCCCCCAAAAAAAAAACATTCATTGGGTGCGCAACTGCTAAAACTGAAAATGTCTTCTCTTATAAAGAATATAAGGCACAATTACTGCATTTGAAGAACATTCTGACAATAGTCCCTAAAATTGCTGAAAATAACCTGTTTTACAGGACTCTGAGCAACTAAAAGCACCCCCCCTTCCCCCCCCAAAAAAATCCCTAGACCACCTCCCAACTAAATTACTGAGCCCACCACTGGTAAGAAGTTAATGTCTTGGACTCTTGTAAAAGAACCATTCTGTGTTAGGTTTACAGAGAACTGGCTGCATGCATTTATTTGGGAGGGTAAGTTTGAATCGTACTCTGCCTATGTTCCATAGTTTGATTTGCAGTTCTATGCTATCAGCATTCGCACAGGATCCCATATGTCCTACCTACCACCTACTTACTGTTTGCTTTGTTTATTGTGTGGCACCTCATGCCTCCAAGGAAGAGCCCTCTAGTGAATGGAGTTGGAAAAGTGAAAACACGTGTGACGTAAACGTGCGTTTAATTAGAAAAAAAGAAAGGTTCAATTTTGTGCGCGTTAATGAAAGGAGAGGCGAAAGAAGAGCTTGTGTGTTTAGAAAAGACTCGAGTTCACCAAGTTCGTTTTTAAACTGATAAGGTGTTGTACTTTGGAAACGCGCCACAAAGTACTTGTGCCTTCTTTTTTTTTTTCTCTCTTTTTTTCTCCTTTCTTTTAATTTGAGTTTTTGCCAATGTGTGACATCACAGTCCCTTTAACACAAAACTAGTTGGCGACGTGAAAAGAACCCAGTTTTACTTAGATCATGCGTCGCGTTAGTGCTTCACCACTGCTTAAGCTTTCTTTGGATACATGCCCTCTTCCTGTCTTTGGATACGCTGCCTTATTTTAAAGTGCCATTTGAAGGGACCATGGAAAACCACAGGTAGACACGAAGATTGTTGCATGCCATCTTGGTATCCTGCATGATGACACGAGCATGCCCGACTTTGGATGTAAGTTTGTTTGTTGTGTGGGTTTATTTTGATGTTCCTTTGCGCAAGCTGTGACCTACTGTTGAGGGTTGTCTTGGGAGAAGGGAGACAAAGCACGTTGGCTATCTAACTTCTGGGAAAAGTGGGGGGGGGGGGGGGGCCCCCGCCGCCCGTTGTCAGGAACCCCCTATCAAGAAGAATAGAAGGATGACGGTACAGATTTGCTGTCCTTTTCCTTTAACGTCTTGGTTATTTTCGTGCATGCCAATTTTTCCATTGTTCACCATACCTGCAGCGGCTCGTAGAAGGAGTCTCCAAAACACAATTCTACCCTTTGTTCCACACTCATACCGAGTCCTGGTGCCATGCGAGCAGTTTTCGAAGTAAAAAGTAGTGTCCGTTTTTATTTTTTCGGAAAACGTACGTTAAATGTTATGCTGTAGGCCTATAGGGTTTAACCTATTAAATGCATATTTTGTGAAAAATGTCCCTTATGCTGGGAATAGTCCAATCATGCGTCAGTTCATAAGAACTAGCATTTAAACGAACGTAAACGAGGAAGGCATTTTGTTTCCCGAGTCAAGGACGACTGGAGTAGAAACTGTGTGTGTTGACTCCCGACTATATGCCAGTTTTTGTGCGTGCCAGGAAGATAAAGCCTGTTACATTGCTTTCGTAAAATATGAGCTAGCTAGGTGCCAAGAACTGAAACCTGCTGTTTGTCTCGGAAATGAAAGTGGGTCACTTTTTCCGACCCATGACCCACCTGACCCACTTGATTCACCCAATAAAGAACAAAATGTGACCCACCATCCATGACCCATCCCAAGCTATGAAAAAATACATACAGTATACGCAAATGCCAAAAAAGTTTGCCGTAAAAACAATGTGGTTTAAAAAAAAGTCTGGAAAGGCTTACGTTAAAAAAAAGGTTGGTAATAGCTTATCACCAACTTTTTGTTTTAAACGTAGGCCTTTCTAGACCTTTCCCCCCAGATTATTTTTATGATGACCTTTTTCTTGGACCTTTGAGAAACCTTCTAATTAAAGCGTTTCTTTTGTTAAGAATAACATAAATGCAAAAGAAGCATTTCTGTCCTTCTCCCCTTCCCCGTGCATTTATTTTAGGTTTTTAGCCTTCTGTAGGAAACTTTATGAAAGAGTAAGACAAATTCGTAAAGAGTACTAGCAAGAATTTATAGGGTCAGTACTAGTAAGACTACTGCCTACCGTAAGATTACCATGGGTCCGTGGTAGAATGGTCTTGACCCATGACCCACGATATAAATGTGACCCACTGTCCCATATTGGATTCTGCATGTTTTATAACCTTTGTGTAGGCCTATACAAATTGTCATGCTTTTTGCCAAAAGTGTTTTGCTTAGCCACCTCATGAACGGTGTACAAGTTACAGACAAACTGTTTGCGGAGTTGTACTGCGACTGACACTAGGGCTGCGCAGTAAAAGTTTCGGCTATAATAGCTTTAAGAGAATTATACAATACAGAAAATGCACTAATTTGAAAAACCATGCATTTTTTTGAATAAAAACTTAGAAATGGCGATAATTTAGGCCTGACAAGGGATGACTAGCTAAGTCACCTTAAAGCATTTCTCCATTTTTTAGTTTCTATTCGACACAATGGATGGTTTTTCAAATTAGTGCATTTTCTGCAGTCTAATTTCGTGAAGTTACCCTATTATAACTAAAACCTTGACTGCGTAGCCCTAGTGTGTTTCTGTGCAAACTCCGCAAGCTCTTTATCTCAAAACGTTTATACCCAAGACACCGCTATTTGAGTGCCTAGTCTCTACTACTACTCTCCGTTTTGGTGAGTAACACTAAACGTAGGTTGCCAGTTGTGCTTTTGACTCAGTAGCGAGACCAACAGTAATTGGAGACGCGATTCGATCTCGTATTCTTTTACCTTTGAGGCCAGGGCACTACCCACTTAACTACGCTTTGCTCAGGCTTCCCAGGGAACATTCACAAACTTGCTTTTCGCTGCTGTCATTTTCATTCTTGAGTAAGGTGCTCATAGTTGTCAAGGTGTTAACCTTTCCCTATGACATCCTTGTAAAAGGGCTAGGGATGTGCCGATATAGCTTTTTTGCCGATGTACCGATACCGATTACTGTCAAAATGGAATGCCGATAACTGCCGATATAACACTAAATAATGATTATTTTGCAAAAAAAGAAAGTGTGATACAGTTTCTGCTTCCGATGTACCGCAAGAAAAAAACTTACATTTAACGTAGCCTCATAAAAATATTAAAGAAAATTAAAGAAATTTGTAGTATAATGCTTTTATCCCTGCAGCAATTTTCCCCAGACCTTTCCCCACAAAAAAGGTGCACGCAGCCAAACATTTTCTGCACAATTGTAGATGTAAAATTGTAAATACGTGAAAATGTTGATCAATATTAATTAATCAACAGACGAACACTTTATGATATGGAAATCCTAAAAAACCAGCGAGAAGCATTTTTTCTTATCTATTTGTAAGCCACGTTTGTTGAAAATGTAAGTTAAATGGTTTTTTATATGTAACTTCAGAACAGGTGGAGCTAATATATTGTGGTTTGCATCATTGGAAAGCTGGCGAAAAAAGGGTTAAAATGGTGTATTTGAACGTCAAAATTGGTCAATATTTAGCGAAGTTATTGTCGTTTCCGTATATATCAAAAAAAGTACGGCTTATATGTGATCCTATACGGTGTATCGGCACATCGGAGGTGGACATCGGCGGTACCGATATATCGGAATTGCCTCCGATAACTGGCAATACCGATGTGAATCCGATAATCGGCACATCCTTAAAAAGGACATAAAGTTATGACCGTGTGCCTGCACGAGATAAACCAAGCAGGCAGGTAAGCAGGCAGACAATCAGTCACTTAAGAAGCAAGCCGTAAGGCGGCTTTGCTGCACGACAATTGAGCAGGTGTGAAGGCCTCTCCAGACAGAAGAAAATTTCGTGCGAAGCTATGCGTAACTACGTGCCTACAAGGTCAACATTGCAGCAATTGTGTGGTTGGTGTTGCGTTAAGGACGAATATTGAAGTCTTTTTTTACACCATACTACGTCGGCGTGCAGCCGCGAGCAGCCAGTCTGGTTAGGGCTTTAGAGTGTCCAGACGTGGACGTCTTACGACATCAAGTGCGTGCAATGACAGCGTGTTACATACCTCGGCCTATAAAACCCGAGGTAAAAATTTAACACTCTCGATCAGAACATCCACACGCTTGTCAGTGTGTGGATGGGACTTCTCAGCTAGACAACCAAAACGAGAACCAAAACCATGTAATCTCAATAGCTCAAGAAGCCGTGGACAGTGAACTTAATAGACTTTAGCAAGTCGAACGAGTCTTGATTTGCCGTACCTGGGCCAAAAAGGGCGGCAAGGAAAGTGTAATCTGAGGTCTAAACGTTAAATCTGCCTGGTCTCAGTACTTCCAACTGTAACCATTATTACACCTGGGAGCCTTAGTCCGGGATTCGAACAAGGGACCTCTCGTACTGAAATTTTTTTTCACGGCGTTCGGCTATTGTATTAGTCAAGTACTTTTTTACACCTAGTTTCAAGTCCGGATTTTGGACATAAAAATGGTTTCCTTGCCGAAGCTAGACGAAAACGTACGATCACACAGCAGTTTATTAGATGTCTGGGACGCCCCTTACCAGGACATTCTTTTCATGCAAGAGGCACCAAATATTGGGCCTCTCGTCATCAAATTGGGGGCCCACAATCACAGTTTAAAGGACTCCATTTTGAAAGCACACCACGCCATTTTGGAGATAACGTTTTTGAAAGAACGCCACCAGTTGGAGCCGCCATTTTGGGGACGGGCTTTCAAGAACCAGCCACCAGGGCTAGATGAGCAAACTGGTCGGGAAACCAATTTGCCATTGTATGCACACGGTTCCGTGCAGACATTTATTGGTACACTCTGTGGACCTGCAGAGTGGGTAGTCTTGCACCCAACCCATCTCACTGGTAGGACTACATCAGTTCTGCTGCTAAATGCTAAACTGCAAGGATTGCTGGACGATCAACATTTACTGGACGTGTTTTAACTCCAGAAGCAAATCCAGAGGTCTAATACCTTACAAGAATGTGAAGCCAATCCAATTGACCTATTGCGTCTACAACATGTACATGTCTACCAACAACCGAATGGGCAAAACCAACATTCCCCTGGCTGGTCACTGGACAACACAATACCTTCGGCCAAGTTTTAGAACCAAGGATGTCATTTACAGGACAATGGGGAGGAAAAGAACATTACCTTTCCCAAATTTGGAATTCGTCCACCAAACTACCATGATTTGGATGAGACAAGAGAACATTTTGCTGGCAAAAACGTCAAATTTGCCACGCGTAATAATGAGCATGTCACCAACCTCCTACGGATGACAGTCACAAATACCAGGCAGCCTACCACCAAGCTGTCAGGAAGCTAACAGGACGCCCCACTTTCGGGTCAGGTCAACAACCACCTCGACACCAGGCTTGCAGGACCAGTCTGGAGAAGGAAAGCGGCAATCACAGCTTCGCCAACAATCTCAGATGGCAAACTTTGCCATTAAGGAATGGATGGCCTTTTGTCCACTCAGCACAGAAAGAAGCCAGGAAGAAACTATTAATCCATTTGGCCATGGGTGCAGATGGAAATCAAAACAAGGACGCCATGCCGCCAAGTTGCACTGCAACATCAGAACATTCGACGTGATGTCTGCAGTTGAATTAACATTTAAACAGTTAGGGGTGCTAACCCAAAAAGACCTCTGCTTCAGTCTCGTTCATTCTATGCCGCCAATACACAATCAGCAAGAATGGTTGCAGGAGTTTTGCAAACAAGCTACACGGGTGCTAACAGGACCGCCACAGCACCACTACAAGGTGGAACAAAAACCGAGTGAATAAGTGTTAATTAGGTGGGGCATAATGCTGTAATATGCAACCCAATTATATTTGTACATTTATTTTGTGCTACACAGTGGAATGAAAAGGGTAGTTGGGGGACGGGAGGAGGAACTTAGTGTAAATGGCATAAAGCAACCCCCCCCATCACCATTCACATACATCGATTTTGCAGAACCAGTAGCCGTTTCAGTGTAGCTTGTGCTCTGTGTTTTTTATTTTTTTATTTTATTTAACACATAACAAACTTCACACAAACAAATTGGCAAGTGCGTGACTGAGAGGTTTCCCTGTACGCAGTGAGACTGGCACAATTGGTCGATGGGAACAAATGTATTGCTGTACATTTAGTGCCCCGGTTTGATTGTTTAAATGCCCTGCTAAAAACGGTGAAAGTGCACTGTCAAACTGTACGTACTGTACACGCTGAAGAAATCACTGAAAAAACACGCTTATTTTCACAAAGTCAAGATATCACACTACGTATCTTCGCAAATTTTCGACGATCTGCGTTCCTGGAGATGGAAATTCACAGGCGATCGTCGCAAATCGTCGAAAATTTGCGAAGATATGTAGTGTGATATCTTGACTTTGTGAAAATAGCGTGTTTTCAGTGATTTCTTCAACGTAAGATGAATACGCTATACGCTATACGCGTATACGCTACGGAGCATGTGTATTGTGTAATGGAACAGATAAATCAAAGTTTTTTTTTCCAACGGTAGAGGCAAACACATATTGGTCAAGCGAAGACAGGGTTTCTATGTCATGCCTACAAAGGACTGTATCCGCAGCTATACCACGAGCCGCAGCTGTTTGCCGTGATGTCATCAAGAGTTAGCCACTGACGAACGAGAATTATGAATCTCTGGCCATCTGATTGGACTAGCTCAGCCACGTGATCTGCACGTCACGACAATCAGCCGTAGCGCGTGGTTTAGAGGGGCTTCATGCACGTGCGCGCGTTTTTGCCCGAGGCGAGAAAAGCGCTCTACCTTAGACCAATGGGGGCTCGAGTTCAACCCCTCACTGGTCAAACCGGCAAAAGGCTATACCACCAAATGGCAGGAGGTTAAAGTAACACTTCTTGCCAATCCACTGACCGAGGAACACCACATCGGGTGGTGGATAGCGGGTTAACTGGCAGCCGAAACTGAGTAACCAACGTCAGATGGAAAAGCTAGGCTACGCCGGCAAATAGGATGACCATCGTCGTGATGGTGACAGGTCCCACGGCCAGCAAGGTAAAGAAACCCCGTACACAAATAAAAGCGGGCGGCCAAGTTTAAATCTAAAGGAGGAAGAAATGAAGTTACGCCAGGAAAAGCAACGAAAGGTGAAGGCTGAGAAACAGACGAAGTTTGAGGCCGATAAAGAAATAGATGGAATTAGACAATATTCCCGCAAGTAAAGCAATTAACAATAAGAAATTAACGATGCGGTAGCATCCATCGCGGATATTCAAACGGAAAAGCTGAACTAGAGCAAGAAGCAGCGTAGTGTGTAGATGACAAGCCAAAGGAGGATAGCACTATGTGGTTGGACGGACGGACTTTCCAACATGTTTCTGGTGGACTAAGAAGTGCATTGAGCAAAATACATGAGGATTTGTGTTCCATCCTCAATCTGATAGTAGCGAGCTGAAGTAGCATTGTATTTCAGTTGTGCGAACTACACACAGTAGCATGTGGTGCTCCGATTATTATTATTTTTACTGTATACGTATATACATTACATACAGGAGTCTTCATTTAATATTAATGTTTAATCCAGTACATGTAATTAATAACTTAGTGGGAATAAATTTACTGAATTGATTTTGCAAGTGACTCGACTGTGTTTTCCATGAATGTTTTAAGCTGGACGTCCTAATAAAGTAGGCGCTCAGTAAAAGTCATTGAATTAACTTTCTATTCCTGCCCACCTGGGATTAAGCAGAGCGGACCAGCCATGTTTTGAGGCTAGAATTTTTTGCGGAATGTTAATTTACGCCTTTGTAAATGTTTCGCATATAATCTTTGGATACAAGTACTGTATAAATAGAAATCTCTTGTAAATAATTTTAAATAGATATTTGCCTATATACAGTTTCGACCGTAACTCCAAGGAATGGAGGACGGGGTGTGACAGCGTGCTTTCATCGTTAAACCAAGCAAGCAGGCTGTCAATTAGGAAGCACCCTGTAAGGCGGCTTCGCTGCACGACAATAGAGCAGGTGTAAGAGTGTCCAGATGCGGGCGTCTTACGACATCACGCACACGCAGTGACGGCGTGTTACGTTAACCCCGGCCTATAAAACCTGAGGTAAAATAACACTGTCGATCAGAACCTCCACACGCAAGTTAGTGTGTGGATGGGAGATTTCAGCTAGACAACCAAAACGATTATCAAAACGACGTAAACTCAACAGTTAAAAAAGCCGTGGAAAGTGAAGCATAAACGGCTTTAGCAATTCGAACAAGTCTGGTCTGCCGTACCTGGGCCAAAAAGGACGGCAAGGAAGGGAGTAATCGTTATTACAAAGTGTTCATGCCAAAAAGTATGACCCACCTACCCGTGCGCCGCAAGCTTTGTTAGGGGGCAACGGGGATTCCGAGCAAATCGAGCTGCAACAGCCCAGTGATCAGCATCCTCATCTCCAATCCAAGAGGATGTCGGCTCGAATCCCGCAACTGACCTAACGATCACATGGGACTTAACAAAAATGTCACCAGAAATAATTCAGTAGTGAAGGGTTAAAAGAGGGGAACTAGAGGATCCAAGACGCATATTTTGCTTCGCCTAAGAAACTGGAACTCTTGACACCTCCCGATGATTCATGATTTTGAGTTAAAATAATAAATGCGTCCACGTTAAGCATAGGTTTCTATTACAATTGGTTCTTTCCTAAATTAGACAGCGATTTCAATGTAACTAATCCTAATGCAACAGGTAGTCGGCTTTAGCAACTTGCTTTATAGAAATGCAATGTACACTAACGGGGTAAGAATGAAAAACTGTATGGGGCCCGACTGTTCAGCATGACTTACCTATACAAGTCCATTCCATTTACTAGCCAGGCGAGTGCTTTACCACTGGCTCGTAAACGGGAGTTCGCAGGTTCGAATCCCAGTCAGGCTGCATTTTTTTCTTTCTGATTTTGGTTACTGTGTCCCTCACGTAACCTTTATTGTTCATTGTTTATTTACATTAAAAAAAAATCTTTGATATTTAGGTCCTATCAAATTTGATTTCACCACCGTCTGTAAAGCAGACATCATCTAGGCCACTGAAGCGATTAATATGTTATGTTTTAAATATTCAACGACCTCCTACTGGGTTCTCAAGAAGCATTGAAAAACAGGAAAAGTATGAAATTTCATAAGGCCCTATTCCAGGTCTTGAAAAGAATAGAATTTTGACGAATTTTCAATGTATGGCTGTAAAATCATGCAATTTACTGTTGCCTTAATTTCAAGTTTTAGAACTTTTGCAATCAAATTTTTTTTAAATCATAAAATGTTTGTATTAAACCTGTATAGTGTAGGCTATATTACTAAAGTTGAAAGCCCATTTTCCCCTTTCACATCTGACAACGTTTGTTTTTCTAATATGCTGAATTTAATGCCACCCAAAAAAAATTTAAAATTAGCATTAGGCTACGGAGTATGACAGCGGCCTGGAAAAAGGCAGAAAAAGGCACGGAACTTGGTTTAGATGAGGTGGTACGAATTTTTTTCCTAGATTGGTTGCATGTGAAGATATTTCGGGGGGCGGGGGGCAATTGCCTTTATGAGTGTAGCTCACTCAGTGCTACACTCCTTTTTGTGGAGTGTAGCATTATAGCTACACACATTTGTTTTAAGATTTAAAAAGACAATGATAATGATGGATTTTTGATTTTTAAATGTTTGAATTTTGGGTTTTTTATTTTAGATTTTTGTAATTTTCAGTAATTTTATTTTTGTTTATTTATTTCAATTTTTTTTCAATTTCTTAATTTTAAAATTTGTAATTTAGGCTACATTTTTTGGTTTTAATAAATTTTTATTTCAAATTTTTTTAATTGTCATTACCTGAATCCCAAAATGATTCACAAACAGTTTTACAGTTGAACCCTTGTTTGTGAGTCTTGCCCTATTCTTTCGCATAGTGCAAACTTATGCACAGGACGATCGTGCTCACGCTCGCATATACGTACGAAGGCTAATTAAATAATATTACGTTACGTTTATGTGTCGATTTGATTCAGTCCCACCTTTTCATTGCGGTTTTCGTCTAAGTTTCAAAATGCTTTGAAAAAGTGTGTTTTTGCAAAATGGGTTTTTTTTTAGGAATCGCTCTATGTTTCATCAACATCTCCATCCCATCTCCTCAAAAAAAAAACAAAGCTGCGGAAAGTAAAGAGCTGTATTGTTCCAAATAAGTTAACAAAAAGTCATCGAATTTTGCCAGCAAATTCTGAACGAAAGTGCAGTTGGATGTTTAAATTGAAAGGAATTTGTTGAAAACCCAAGTGGTCGAAAACTGTACTTTGACCAATAAAGGCAATGTAATTGTGTAGAAGGCGAAACTTCGTTTTCAATCTTCCCCAATGAGTAAGCTTACAAGGCACCCCCAAACCCCTTACTGATTACTGCATCAGTGGATGAGTTCCCGGCACTTAGGACTGACAAAAATATCGGTAATGAACTGCCGTTTTCTGAAATCTTCTTGTTATCCTGTCCAGTGGTGTCTATCGACCCAGTGGTGTTGATTTTCCATGATCTTTCTGTCTAAACTGGTGTTCTTTCGTTCAGCTATGCGTTACATTCCTGTAGTTAGGCTAATAAATAGTTAAAGCCTTTTAAACTCGATCTAGTATCAACTTGCTGTCCAACCCAATGTTCTTTTACTTGGCTCTGCTTTAAGTCTCCTGTTAACATTTAATAGGCAAACTATTTAGACACTAACTGCGTAGCATGAAATGCGACCTTTATTTTGCTGATTTCACGTTTAGGATGAATAAGGAAGATAGAGCCAAGTTGCGTGTCAGCATTGATAACTGATGGATTTGTTAAACTATTGGGACAGCTGCTAACTGCAATTCCAAGCAGATCTTTTACTGGGTCACATTGCTAGGTTAGAATTGGTTTAAACAGTTTATTGTGCAAAGAATTAAACTCTTTTAGAAAGTAAACCGCTTATTTATTCGCCGAGCTTGAACTTGGCCTACATGCCACTCAATCTTGACATTTTTTTGTTCCGCTCGACTGCAGTTCAGTGCTCGTGTTGAGAAAATGTGAGATTATGATTTAGTTTGTGTGAACTTATTTTTTATTTTCGAAAGTCCAAAATGTTCAACCCCTATTGCTTGTGCTAAAAACGTGTACATTTTAACCTTTGGATTTTCTCAATAAGGAATCCGGTTAGCCCACTTTCAAATTGCACCGAAGATGGAATGTGTTGAGATTGTTTAAAAGTTCGGTGTTCATTTTTAAACAGGATCGAGACAGGCCGTATTTATTTTAAAAATTTGTTTTGTTTTATTCTTCAGTCAGCTGGGAGTTCATATGCTTACCTAGCTGAAATGGCTCAACTTTGAACATTGCCTGATTTTTTTTAACTGAAAAAAGTTTAGTAAAGGGACAAGCTCATATCGTGAAACTTCGCAATGGCTGTTTGCTGTGACGTGCACATCACGTGACTGGGCCAGTCCAATCAGACGGCCAAACAGCCGTTGTTCTCGTTCGTCATTGGCTAACTCATGGTGACGTCACGGCAAACAGCCATTGCTCATGGTTTAGATAAGGCAGATATATCCGTTTGTACCAGTCACCCGTCCCCCTGTCAATTAAATGCGTTGACCTGTCGGCTTCAAGTCATTTGCGCTATTCGAGGCCTGGCATTGCTTTCTACAATTGTTATTTATAGTGGCCGAGTGCACCATGGCCAAGCATGGTCGGAACTGTAGAAATGGAGGAAGTCTGAAAAGAAATTTGCAGAATTTTCCGAAAAGAAAACTGCGCAGAAGTTGAGTTGCATGGGACCGTTTTCTAGTGAGTTGGTGCACAAAAAAGTGGAAATGCAGTGAGGTGCTAATGAAACGTGCCCACTTTCGGTGCTGAAGTAGCTGGATGTAGTACTTATCTACTGGCCAGGGACTTAACCACAATTATTTGTTTTCTATTTGATCTAGCTCTAATTGGCTTACTTACTCCTGAGTGCTGTCACCACCCCACTGCCGCGACCATGTTCTCTTCTATTGGCGTATACGAATAATTTAGTAAAGTGGTTAGGTGCCTAGTTTTTAACATACGTTGTTACTGAGTCAAAATAAATTATTTAAGAGGAATTTCAGCAATTTTCTCTTATAAATAGCTTCTTGACTCTTGGCTCGTTTAACATTTCTAGAGTCTAGAAAGACGATTCACACCCGTTGCATAGCGATTTTGCTTAATTTTGACGCGATTTGCAATTTTTTTTCTGCATTTGCTTTGATTTTCCATTAATTTCCTTTTGAACTCCCATGGCTGAATAAATTCAGTCAAAATTTTAGGGCGGTAAAATGGGCCTAAGTTAGAAAGCCTGAATAAAAAAAAAACGTCGACCAACACACTAACTCAACCTAGTGTTTAATGTCGAAAATTCGCACTAGTTTAAGTGTATGAATTTTGAAAAAAAAAAAGCGTTACACCCATTTCTGCCATGTCTTAACAGTTTTCAAAGTAAAATTCGTCACGGATTCTTGGCTCAAGTCAATGTGGCAACTTAACTTGTAGAGGTTTGGAATTGACAGTATTTAGTTGTTATATTGGTTAACTGAATACATTTTTTATGTACTCTAAGGGTGCAAAGAAAGAGTTTTATAAGTGATAACAAAAAAAATTGCTTGGCGTAATTTTGTACGAATTTGGTGGTTATTGGTCCTAATTTTACAAAATCAACTGGGAGGGTGGGAGTTGGGGTGGATCCCCCAGACCTTCTCCCCCAAACCTTTTATTTTGTTTGGTCGATCGTTTTTTTTTTTTTCCAAATTGTCATGTGACTTTAGGAGGCATTAGGTGAAGTCATTATTAGAAGGAAAAATATAAAACGACAGACGATTCAGAGCTATTTATTGGCAGGAAATTGGGAGAAAAAATTAATTGCTTAAATGGTGTAAAATCTCATTGTCGTTTTTACGTCTAGGAATGGACAAGAAATCAGGTATAGAGGAGAAAATTATCGAAATGACCTTTACATTTTAAAATTTAAGCTGTAGTAGATAAAAAAATTTCAATACGTTAGTTATGTATGGTGCCTCCCTCTTTAAAAAAAAGAGTCTCGTGTGAGCTTTGGGTTTGTGTTTCCGTCCTGCATATTTTCCATGTTGTAGTTTCGAAAGGACACCACTTTTGGCTTTGGAACAGCTGCTTATACCTCGTTTGTTACTATGACAACAAACGGTTGCCTGGGGAAAAAAAAGGTTATATTCTGAGAAACGATTAAGCATGAGTTTGGCATGGTGCGTGCATTGTGTCTCTTGGGACGTGGTGCAGGTCATTGTGTTTTAATGAAGTGAAATGGAGATTTAATTTGGCTTGAATTTTTAATTTTTCGGCGCATACTCGTTAAAGTCGTACGCAGTGGGTAATGTTAGTTTCGTTCAGTTTCCCCGTTTGTGTTGCTGGTGGGTCGTTATCGTTATACATTCATTATCTATACAGCACCGACGTTAGCTTGCTGCTGTATTATCGTAAAGGTGCAGACATGCTTCGTACTGGCTTTCCTGTATGAATCAGTTTTCCAAAATCTGTTCATGCGGCGGTTTTGCTACGTCTTACTCAAACGTTGTAAAAGCTACCTAGGGAGAGGGAATGTCCTTTTAATGGTTGGGCCCGTTCTAAAATAAAGAAATTTTGCACTCTTGTCGAGTTTTATGCGACGACTGAATCGTTGGCACTCTTATTTATTCATTATTAGCAGTTGTGCCCGGCTTCACCCGCGGTTTTGTTTCGACCGTGGTTGTTTCCCGGTTTTCGGTAGGTGTAGCCTAAACGTTGAATGCGACTGGCAAATTTTGCTTCTTGGAATCCCCTTTTCCTCCCATCCTCAACCTCCCCTCTCCCCATCCTCCTCAAAAGAACGTACCTTATAGGTTCAGTTAATGCGTATTCATATGCTTAAAGCAACATACCGCCTGCCTTATACCCTTCCGCCTGCCTCACAACACCCACGCGACGATCACATCCGCGTATTTACCACAGCTAAGGTCAACTGAGACGGTAGCTTCGTTCCTCTCAACGAAAACGTAGCTACTGTCTCAATTGGCATTGTGCCTAATAGTCCAGCCAGCGTGAACCCATTGATTGTGTCGTCACAAACCGGAATGATTCTCGTATTTTAAAATCACAAATTATAATTTTCTAGGTTAGTGTCTTATAATTTTGCTTCGGCGATCTATTGGAATAATTAATTTTTAATTTTTGCCGCATTAGTCTATTAAATTTTAGATCTCATGGTAATTATTAGAAAATTTGTAGATGTACACACAGAGATGAAACGTCATGCGTATTGTACGCGCGCAATGTTTGATTTAGTGACGGGTCGTTAGTAAATAAAGTTCCATTATATTCAACAGAAAATCTCCTAGGCGCCACATTTAAAAAAGGATTTTTAGCAAGGGAAAGACTAACGGTAAGGAAATAGACCTTTAGGTCCGTACTTGATGTGGAGGATCAAGAAAAATGGCGCTGGGAGGTATATCCCTTTAATGGTAACAGGTACATTGCCTCCGCCACTCCCGCCTCCCGATCTCTTTTATTTACTAAAGAGCAGGGTTATCAGATGTATACTTTCCGTTCAGCTCCCCACTCCACTCTCAATATATCGCTTTAGCTTGTGCGATCCGTATCGTATGAAAAATAACTGTCCTTCGTGCATGACGTCATTAACGGCAATAACGTACCATTTTCAACTTCAGGCGACAGAATTGACACACTCGTCCGTTTTCGTTGTAGGGGTTGTCGTGTTTTTGCTGTGAGACTTTTGACTTATAATGTAGAATTCAATTCAATGTCACGGCCATACGTAAGTTTTCCATAAATGAAAACTTGTTGAAAAACGGAAAAATTAACGCTAAAGTCAAAACGTAGCACTTTATTCAGTTGCTTTGGCGAATTTTCGATGAACTTCTTATTAAATGTTGGTAAAAATTAATTAATAATAGCAACGTTCATATTCATCTTCCTATTACGACTAGAAAGAAGCCTGATGAAGATGAAAGTTGCTATTATTAATTAATTTTTACCATCATTTAATAAGAAGTTCATCGAAGATTCGCCAAAGCAACTGAATAAAGTGCTACGTTTTGACTTTAGCGTTAATTTTTCCGTTTTTCAACATGTCAAGCAATAGTCAAAGTAAAAACCACCATCGCATTGAAACCTTCGACACCACAGTCCCAAAGATTTTTTTTTTGTTGCTAATGCTTAACGAGGAAAATCGTTATTTAGATAAAAAGTTACAAGCTAGAACGGCAACAACTTAATGCCAGTGATTGGCAGAAAAAAAGAGCAACAGTTTTAAAACGTGAAAATTTTTTAATTGTGTAAAATTATTGATGCAATATATATTTAAAAAAATTATATGTGTGTAAAATAGGGCCAAGAATTATTGTTATACTTAAGTGAAAATTAAAATGTTTGCCCCTTTTAAGATGTCGTAGCATCTTTTTACCTACATGAGTTTTTACGAGAACAATAGCTAACAACTTGGCATATGTTGGGAAGGAGACCTGGAAATAAAATCCCGGTAAGATAATCCCTGGAAAAAAAAATCAGAATAAAAGGCTTGTTGCCGTGTTTTAATAACCTGCCTTTTCACCTTGCGCATAATAGTGGAAAATGCTAGTTTTCGCCACTGGCATTTCGTTTAAAATTTAATAAACTGAACTACGCCTAAAAGCTGATATATTGACCAGAAATATGTCCAAAAATGACCTGCATCTAACATTAATACATTCTGCTGTATCTGTGATTACTAACTCAACATGCTTGCCTCGTTCGTGCTGCTTCGCTCGCTGCAACTAAATTCGTAACATCGGAAACCCCAACAATGAAAATTTCTTCATTTGGTAAATTTTTCTTTAGCAGAATGGGTTAAGAATTTCAGATGAAATTTCTTTAAGACGTGACCTACCCTCGAACATTTTGACATATTTAAGATGATGGCCTTGCCTATTTTTTTTTGGGGGGGGGGGGGGGCCGGAATTTTTTCCAGCCTTCGTTGGGAAGCTGCTATTTAAAAATCCCCAATGCTAGTACCAGGACGAGGGGATTGAGCTGGAATCCAAAAGTCTGGCAATGTTCAAAATTGAGCCGGTTCAGTCTTACAAGCATTAAGTTGCTTCGGCTGACTTAAAGCTCAAAGAAATTAATAAAAAATAAATAAACTAAAACAATTATACCCAACTTATAATAGTATTCTACGTGACACCACTGTCAAGTGACACTTAAAGGTACATTCCTCCCAACGCCATTTTTCTCTATTCTCCACATCACGTACGGCCCCAAATTTCTATTTACTTACCGTTAGTCAACCCCTTGCCAAAGATCCTTTTTAAAATGATGCGTCTTCTAGATTTTCTGTTGAGTATTGGGGAACTAATTTAATAGTATCCAGTGATTATGTGACCCTTTGCGCGCTGACAAAAACATGACGTTTCATCTGTGTGTGTGCATGTACTAATTTTTAATCGTTTGCCAATAATTACCATGAGATCAAAAATCTGAAAGACTAATGCGGCAAAAATTAAAATTATTTATGCCAATAGATCGCTGAAGAAAAATTGTAAGGTATTAGCCTAAATAATTTTAAAAGTGTGATGTTAAAATACGAAAATGATTCCGATTTGTGACGACAATTTTTGTATTCATGCTGTTTCGTTTACTACGCCCAAAGCCACCTGAGATAGTAGCAACGTTCTTAATTTGGCCGTGTGTTACTACGCCGAGTCTTGCGGAATTGGTAACATGCGCGGATGGCGATCTGCGTGTGGCTGTTATAAAGCAGCTGGAATGTACCTTTAACTTGAGGGGCTTTTTTTCAAATCACCTTTACGTACGCAGGTCAATTGCAGAAGCTAGCCCGTGAGTCCAAACCTGCGACTGTCGGCCTACGTGTAACAAACCATAAAAAGAGATGCCTACTTTACCCACAACGCCGAGCAGGCGTCTCTGCTACCGTATCATCTTTATTAAGATAGTGTTTTTTTTTTCTTTTCGACTTTTTGCAAATCGCGTTAGGTTGGCCCACAATAGATTCTTTGTTGTTGTCTGTAGCTGACTTGCATTCTTATTCAGATTACGTGTTGAGTAGGCTTAGTCGGGCGGGTGCATTTTCAGTGACGTGCACTCTATGTTGGTCTATGAAGGTCTAGGCCGCCTGACTTCATTACGTCACATTTTCTATTGCCATTAGCGAAACTTCGTGACGGATCGTGTGTCATAGGGTAAGCTATTTTTATTTTAACAGGCTAGCCGTATTTTTTTGGTAATATTTGTGTGCTGTAAATGTTACGAGTTTGCGGATATGTTGTGTGTTGGGTTTGTGCTTCATTGATGAACAGTGTTGAAAGCCGGGTCTGCTCAGTTTGTTGCTGGCTTCCGCACATTGCAATATTGTTATAAGGTCGCTAAAAGTTAATTAAGTGGTTCTCAACATTGGTACTAATAAAAAACTTTGCTCCGGGTGCATGGCTTTTTTTTTTTTTTACCAAGCAAAAAAATTTTTTTGTTGTTTTGGGGTAGACAACAAGTTGGTTAAGATTCAGTCGTTCTAGTCTTTAATGTTTTGTGCCGTTAGGGTTTGTAGTACTTAACGTTACTGATTCAGGTTTGAAATTTGTTTTGCTGACTGCAGCGTGAGCCGAAGGATGTTTATTCACGGATTCTAATTACTAGTATATTTCATCAGGCCTATAAATAAAACGCACGTGTGTGATAGTCTACATAATAGACTACTACCATGAAGACTCAATTTTTTAAGTAACAATCACTTGATTCGCTTTACATTCTTCGTGCACGTGGTATGTCTTTGCTATGGTGCTGAACAATGCTTGTTCAATGCTATATGAAGTTCAAACGTTCGTCTAAACCGTTAATTGTTGGTGGGTGAAATGAAAGATTCATTTTAAAGCAAACTAAGCTATATTGCTAATTTCGTTTCGAAATTGGCAGCTAGAAACGATAGAATGGCTAATTTATTTTGTAGATGCGGGCTTTCAGAGCTGAGCTGAATTGTTTCAAAGTGGAGATGGAGAGCAACAATCAACGCGGAGCACGGGGCTTATCGTTGCTACGTTGCAAAGCGTCGGCACCAGTAAGACCTCTGTAAATGGAAACAACACAATAATGAGGCATTGTTACGCTGGCGATTTACTTTCTGCCTCTCCTAAAAAAGAAAAATGCCAAAGCCTGGGCTAAAGGTTTCAACATTGTTGTACAAAAGCCTGTTTATTTTTTGTTTCCTGTAGAAATAGTTGAATGTCAGTGCCTACTGCCTGGAAAAGAAGTCGGGGCTGCGTCGTGCCCGGGGTGGCTGATTGAGTTAGCGAAGCGAAAATTTGGTGGACGAAACTTAATTCGGTCAAATATGGACATGGGCTGAGCGACCAAACTGTACCAGTGTTGCCAACGGCGCTTCCAACACCAACTGTGGGTACAACGAACTTCAGTAAGCAAAAAAACATTATTAGCCAGCCAACAATTTTTTCATGCAACGGTGCTTGAGCCTGCAGCCAGTGATTTGAGTCACAACATGCGCTGATTGAGTGAGCGAAGCAAATGTGTGCAATTCGATGAACGCGTCTGTTAGCCAGTGTGCACAAAATTTACATTGAAGAAACTTAATTCGGTGAAACATGGACATGCATGCGCATGAGCAACCAAACCATGCCAGTGTTGCCAACGGTGCATCCCCAAGACCAGCCGTGTGTAGCACGGGCTTCCTCTAGTTAGATATGCGGCCAGACGATATACTGAACGTTTCGAGCCACGTTTGACCGATTATCAAGGGCTAAAATTTTAACAAATTGCGTTATACAGGGTGTAGTCAGTACTGTATTGATTAAAATAAACTACAGCAAAATGGCAACCAAGATCATCACGTTACCAGCCAACAAAACTGGTGGATGGATGCAACAATGGACAAAACCGTACGCTAATAAAAAAAAAAAAAAAAATAGACTGAGGGACCTGGGTGTGCGCAGTTAACAAGCACAAACCGAAGTGGTGAGTCTTGCTATCAGTGCTGCCAGATGCATGCAAGTGTTTGCCCCGAAATCACGGTGCTACTCCCCCCCCCCTGACAACCGCTAAAAAAAAGTTTTCGACATCCGTAGTTTAAAAACCATTTTCCCGTAAATATAATCGCAAAATAACATAAATAAAAAAAATAGCGTACTAGCTCCATTGTTACACACACATTAATCCTAACACGAAATTGAAAGTGAAACTTCATTATATTGTAACTTGTTTTTGTTTTTTGCCTTCTGATGTGCTGCTATCTTACGTAAAAATCGCAAATCGGGTTAATTATCAGTTAAAAAAACTCGCGCAGTTTGCTACTTAACAATAAAACCAAAAAATTCCGCCACGATAGAATTACCACCAACCTTTTTTTACTCCCGGTTCCTCCCCCCCCCCCAATATTTTCCACTCTTGTTTTCACCCCGAACGGCAATCAAAACCTGTAGATCTGGAGTAAAACCCTAATCTGGTAACACTGCTTTCTTTCAGTTGGCCTTGTATATTGTAATGTCGAGTTGTCCCTGATGACAGAATATTGAAATATTACATTTTTTTGCACACGGCTCGAACGTCGTGTAACAACTAATTATTATTTATAGTGCCCTTTCTGACTATCTCTTTAACTAGCATTTGTCCACACAAATCGTGAGAAACAATGATAAAAGGCTACGGGAACTAAATTCAAAAGAAAATCTTAACCAGTCACAGTGTTTTTATTTTCTCTTCATTTTAAGCATTCATTCTGTCGCATCAAAATCGCCATTGGAGTGCAGAAATCGCCCAACCACGTTTATTTTTCTTTTATAAATTGTTTTGATTCCTATGACTGAAATGAGACTGATTATGATATCCGGAGAAAATGACTCGCTGGTAATAAATATTCCCTTCACGCTCTTTGATTTCTCCTTGATCTTCTTAATCAATGAACAGAAGAAAGCCGTGAAGTGTGCGGCTTGTCTCTTAATGACGAGAAGGGCAATTTGCCTGGAGCTGTGCCATACACTCAGACTGCCTTTCTCAAGGGCAATTTTGGTCATTTATACTTGTACCGTATATCACAATAAGTAATGTGGCCTTTTTTTTTCTTTTCTTTTTATATATATTAAATACTCCTCAGTAAAAAAATAAAAACAAAAACTACTCCAGTAGTGATATTACACGATTCAAAGCTTACATGTCTTGCCACGCTGTGCCGCACCTGCAGATTTCACAGGGAATAACGTTTGCGGATTGTGCTTTACCGTGCAACGATGGCCGCTTCGCAACAATCGGCCGGCGTTGAATGGCATGGCATGGCAACTGACAACTAATTATTTAGTGATTAAAACGTTTGATACATTAATAAGTCTAGCCGTTAGGCCTATTACAAACTCTTATTCAGTTAAATTTAAAAGTGAGGGCTATTTGGTTAGCCTAGTTAAAAAACGTTTTACAGCTTTAAAAGTTTGTTAAAAGGAAATTCCTCCTAGGGCTATTTTTCTCGATCCTCCACATCAAGTACGGTCCCCAAAGTTTTATTTACTTAACCGTTAGTCAATCCCTAGCTAAAAATGCATTTTAAAATGGGACGTCTAGGAGATTTTCTGTTGATTATTGCGGAATTTTATTTACTGTATCCTACACGTATATGATGCTTTGCACGCTTATAATGACCTTGACATTTCAACTGTGTGTGTGTGTGGATGTAATAATTTTTAATCGTTTGCTAATAATTAAGAAATCAAAAATCTAAAAGACTAATGCGGTAAAAATTAAAATTATTTATGCCAATCGATTGCGGAAGAAAAAATATAAGATGCTAACTTAAAAAATTATAAAGTGAGATTTTAAAATACCAAAATCATCCCGGTGTAGCACCGACCCAATTAATGTGTTCATGTTGGTTTGTCTATTAGACGCAATGCCAACTGAGACATTAGCTGCGCTCTTCGCTGCGAGGAACACAGCTCTACTATCTCAGTTCACCTTGGCGGTGCTGCGCGGAGGCGATCAGCGCGTGGCTGTTATAAGACAGGCCGGATTTTGCTTTAAAAGCTTTACAAATTTGTGTGATGTGCTACTAGCAAGAGCTAGTTAGATTAAAGTGAAAATCTTAAGGAATTTTGCGCATTTTTACGCTTAGGAAAACTTCTTGCTTTTTCACCGTTGCATACGAGTGACGAGGAAAATGATGATATGCCGTTTAAAAGCTCATTAAAGGGACCTGTCGGTGATAATAGTATTAGTAGCACCTAAAATATTATTTCCGTGTTAGAGGATTGTAAACGAAATAACTGCTCTTCTTATACATGAGAAGTTTTGAAACAAACAGTCTGCATTAAAGACTAGCCTTGTGGGGATAGAAGATACACTAATCGGAGAAAGAAAGAAAAGACAACTGTCCCGACTGGGACTCTGCCCCAGTAGCGCAGTGGTTAGAGCGCCAGTCCTAGTCAGCGGGAAGTTCTGGGTTCGAGTCCCAGTCGGGGTAGTTGTCTTTTCTTTCTCTCTCCGATTAGTGTACCTAATTATATCCTCACAAGGCCAGTCTTTAAATAAATAAAGAAATCACAAGGTAAAGGGAAAACGAAGCAAGCAGTCTGCATTAAGTAGTAGATATCCGTGAGTCCTTGTCGATTTAACGGCTGTAATTGCTCGCTAGCAAGAAACGGCTAGTCCAATATCAAGGGGGTGGAGGGAAACACAAGTGGACAAAGCCCTTCACCCCCGAGATAGTGGACTAGCCGTTTCGAGCTCAAGAGCAATTATAGCCGTTAAATCGACAAGGACTCACGGATATGTATTTTAATGCTAAGGTGTGACGTTGAGCCAATTTATCGTGTTATTAGACTTTTTCAAAGACTTGTTTCAAGAATTTGAGATTTTCTACATGCGACTTAAGTAAATTCCTGAATGAAAGTTCCGGTTTAGAAACGGGGTTGGAAACTTCCTGTGTATGAAGGCCGACCGAAGGGGAGAGACGCTGCGTAATACCGATGTTTGTGTTTAAGGTAAAACTGTATTTTTTTTCTACTTTTATAGTTTAAATAAGGTGAGTATATAAAATGCGCTATTCGCTTGAGTCTTGTAGGTTTTTAGGTGTGTTTAGGAAGTGTCAGTAGCCTAGTTTTCGTACCGTCGGAACGAAATATTGCCGGGTTGGGGCTAATTCTCCGTGGGTGGGGGTCTAGCGTAGTACGCGAGTGTTTTTTTTTTTCCCCGTGTTAGGCTAGAAAGAAAAATGTCGCAGGTTGTAAATGTGCCTGTTTATGCTGGTTGCATTTTTGTTGTGTACGGTAATTTTACAAAGTCGGGTCATATGTTACATATGTTGGAGCTGGGGTTGTGTAGACCCGCGTAAAAAGTGTTAGATTATCAAAAAAGTGTGGGTTATCAAAATTAAACCACTGTGACGTGTGTGGGTTTTCAGATTAACCGTATATATCGACTACACTTTTAGCATGGGGATGTATTAGCGTGACGTCACCACCGTGCATTAAACGAAGAAAAGCCAGTCTTTAATGCAGGCTATTTGCTTCATTTACCCTTTACCTTGTGAGTTATTCTTTATTTATAAGAAGTTGTGAATCACGTTGCGAATCATAGAGCCTTTACTTCGAACACACTAAATTACATTTTGTATCATTTGATATGATGCGTGAAAAGTATTATTAGCAATTACATGTAAAAAGATCCGCGCTTTATTGAAAAACTTGTGTTCACCTGAAGCACCTGTTGATAAAACTGGCGGAAATCGATTCGTTGTTGAAAGATAACCTCGACCCAGTTCTCTCGACGTTTATTGCGGAGAGAATAGCGTTTGAAAGATAGACCAGTCTCCTGGCGAATGTATTGCTTCCTGTATTGGGGAACTTAAAAGGCGTGCATTACAAATTCGATTCTTTTTCTAAAGAAGTTTTTGCATGATCGCTTTTTCACCGGGGTTGAAGTGTTCCAACTCAAAAAGAGTTAATGCCACTCAAACCAGAAGATGTATCATTTGATAAGGCCAAGTGACATTCACTCACTTTTGAGCGAGCAGAAATTAATGTTGCAGGATTCGAGCGTGGATCTTCTGTCGCGAAAGCACGCGCTATGTACAATCTCCCACGTCGCACAAAACCACTAGTATGAATGAAATGTCCAGCGGTTTTGAAAATGGGTGCACGTTCGATTCGATAGGCGTGTTGGTCTCGACCGGCTGTACATCTCTGGCTTCTTACAGACCCCCGGTTTCATCCTGGTGAAGAGAAGTGTATATGTACGGGTTTTTCTCCGGTTGTTTCCAACCCGTTGCACGAGGGTTTCCTCTGGGTACTCCGGTTTCCTCCCTCGTGCGGCAAAACAACAGTTTAAATGATATTGGTAAATTACACTTACCATCTGACGCTTGGGCCTTGAAAAAGCTTTAAGCTTACTGCCCGACACTTCTTTCCACATTCGAAACCCACACATATATCCCCCCCCCCCAAAAAAAAATAAAGAAATAAAAAAAAATTAAAATTGAACGACACATAAAAATTGTTCAAATAAAAATTTGTTCAAACGGACATAAACAATTAAGGAAAATCAAATAAGTGAAAGAAATGACACCGCTGTACTTCATCCCCCCCCCCTGTAGCTTTTTGACGCGCACCCAGCCATGGCACCAGAAGGAGAGAGGGTCAATTTTGCTAGGTAAATGCTATCGGAAATCCTAGGTTCTTTTACATGCCACAATCGGCATGAGCACGAAACATCACAGGGCCCTTCTTTGCCCGAAAACGCCAGGGGTGGTTGAGGCCGGATTCGAACCCGGGATCTCTGGCACAGGAGACAGTCATGCTAACCATCAGGCCACCTTGCCCCATCACACACCCATATTGACTAGTTGTTAGTTGTTTCCCATTGGTACGCACTGAATAGTGCATGAATAAAATAGGATAGTATCTGTGTTCTAGTGCTGCACCCTTTTATTACATGGTCTCATGGCAATTTAAAATTCTTGGTACAACCAATAATTTTTATGGT
Organism: Lithobius niger; assembly: GCA_023313725.1. Taxonomy (NCBI): domain Eukaryota; kingdom Metazoa; phylum Arthropoda; class Chilopoda; order Lithobiomorpha; family Lithobiidae; genus Lithobius; species Lithobius niger. Next base: position 31,273 of record JAHWFP010204688.1, on the reverse strand, counting down.
TGGGGAGGAGAATATCTAAACTCTAAAAATCCCTATTGAAACGCGTTACATTCATTCCTATTAGTTCCGTTCAAGTTTTCAGAGGGCGCCACGCATTCCATCTGATAATTTTTGCTCATTTTCAGCCCAAATCTAAAGTAAACTAAATTACAACTAAGCTAAACTAAATAATAATTAAATACAAGTTAGATTAGTTTAGTTTAATTCTAGGCTGGAAACTGATTAGCAATTCCCACATAAAACTGATGGCACCCTCTATAAACTTAGACGGAACTATAGTAATAGGAATGAATCTAAGACGTTTCAGAATGGGTGTCGGTCACAAATTCTCCTCCGCAACCCTATAAATTCTTGGTATAACCATGGGTAGATAGGTATAACTCATAGTTTCATACACTCCAAATTACGATTGCGAGCGATGCACTATGATTTTAAACGAAAAATAGTTGCAATTTTCTTTTGAATAATTTACCATGCTTAGTCTTTCTAACGACTTTTGTGAAATACACTAATAATTACGGTACAAAGAAAAAAAAAACATTTAAGCGTTTGGCTCACGCTATGGTCTGCAAAACGAATTGTACTAATTTTAACATAATCAATGACGTCAGCAGCACATCAAAATAGACATACATAAAAAAAATTGCGACAGGGTTGACTGAGCTGATTCAAAAACAGCTGTCAGCTGTTGTTTCCAACGAACGCAATAAATACGGTTTATCTAATTTGTAATTTTAATTGAGATATGCGATTTGTGAAATTTAAAATGCCGTCGAACCCTCGTGAAAAGGAATGATCAAAATTGACTGCAGAGAGTTTTCCGACATGTAACACAAATTTTAGCTTTTGGAGTCATTTTCTTCCTCCAGAGCGTACGACAGGCTCAGGTTCGTGGCAGGGCCGTAACAAAGTAAATTGGCGCCTGGGGGCAAAGCACAGAAATGGCGCCCCTTCCCATACACCGCGAAAGTACAAAGGCGCCCCTTCCCATACAC
>JAHWFP010204688.1:14623-30268 GCA_023313725.1 Lithobius niger | reverse complement strand
TCAATCATCATCGTAGCACAGAAATGGCGCCCCTTCCCAAACACCGCGAAAGTAGAAATGCTGACTATATCATCATCGTAGAAGGATGTCCAACAGCAGCAAATTACCTCGAGGCCATTGTTTGTCACTATAAGAAGATAATTATTCGAATATTCGTTCAAAATTCAAAAACTATCGTTTTTTATTTACTGTGTAGGTCCGTCTCGCTAACTTTTTTAATTGTTTGGCGCCCCCCCAAACTCAAACCTGGGGTGCCCTCCCCCCTGCCCCCTTACTTTACGGCCCTGGTTCGTGGGGCCACTCCCCCCCCCCCCTTTTTTTAAATTTGTTTGTGTTCATTTTTAATATTTCTTCCCAAAAATTTATCCTGCTATACAAAGCGTTATCCCGGGATAAACCTTGGACAAAAATCAAATTTTTACCAGAACTACCACTTTTACTCTTAATTAGCCTATTATTATTTTTTTTTTTTTACTAATGACTAGTTTATTCACATCAGTTAGGTACCATGGTGTAAATCCCTAGTGACTTAGCAAAAGAGAGAAAAACAAATGTCAGAGATGATATACATGCGACGAATGTTGTGCACTGGTGTGTTTTATGTGTGGAGAGTGCGGTCATTATTGTACACGGGGCGTCAGAACGTCTAACTGGAAAATCGTATAATGGGATAATTGTCTAATATCTGGATAAATAAAAAAAAATAGGAAAATCGTCTAAACGGAATATCGTATAATGGAAAATCATCTAAACGGAATATCTTATAATGGATAATCGTATAATAGATAAACGTCTAACTGGATAAACGTCTAACTGTGGTTTCTGATGTTATATGCATAGCCGCAGCGAGCGCGGCAGGGACATTTGACGGTTTTCCATTATACGAATTTCCTGTTAGACGACTATCCGTTATACTGCTGTACCGTATATGTTCTTCCAGTTACGCGATTTTCCAGTTAGACGATTATCCCTCGCCCCATTGTACACCACATTAAGCGTGTGTAAAGTTACAAAACATTTAACATTTGTTTGGCGCATTTTAACCAAGTTAACCTTATCAGGTAATTTTATTCAGTGGATGCGTTCAAGTATTAGGTCATCAGGAAGGGGGGGGGGGGGTTCGCCTACGAGTGACGATTGATGGCGAAGGGGATGTCCAGTTGATGACGTAAGCACCTTTATCCCAGTAAGTAACTTGCCCGACGGTTCTTCTTTGTCTTTAATAAACCTGATTAAACCAATTATAGTGAGAGTCGATTTGTTTCCTCTTGCGAATACAGCGATCGGTATGGCTACTAATTGTCTAACACATGTGATACCCCTCGTAAGAATACAATCTAACACCCAAATGATTTCTTGGCCGCGGTTCCACGACGCTTATGCAACCGTAAGACCATTGGTCGCTTTTTGCATTTCTAGCTTTTTTGCCTCAATCCCCCGATTCCCCCATACATGTTTTGATCAACTGCGTCGGATGGCATGACGGCGCACATCTCTCAATTAAAGACGAGCCCACTACGATTCTTCAATTGGTTTCATTTTAAACTGTAAGTTTAATTAGAACACTGGTGAACTGAATCAACATTAAAAATATTCAGCACCGTTTGGCAGTTTTACGATAGCCTCCAAACCGTTTAGTCTCGGCGTTTTGAACATTTCATTTATCCAACTGCGATGTTGCGACGTCGTACGACTGATAAGGATGAAATATCTAGATAGCCCATTCATTGCCCAAAAGTAGTTTTATGAATTTGCGCCCCCTCACCTCCCCTGACAACAAAAGCACAAATGTCATACAGTAGATGTTGTTTTAAATATTTCTCCTTCCCCCACCCTCCCGTAAAAAGTATACGCAGTAAAGTCATGAAAGATTGTCCAAACAAGTAGCCCAAGCTGATTTCGCGCATGTCGGCATTAGACTATATAACTTTGTTATCCAGTTCATACGAATGAGATCAGTGCCTACGTCAGTGGTCTGTAGAATAAAATTTATCAAGTTGCCAGTATTGGTCGGTTGGTGGTGACGTCCGCCGCTGACGTCCGCCGTTATTGGTCGTGGATGGATGACGTCAGTCGGCCGAAGAAAAAAAAACGAATAGCTGGCTATTAAACGTTGATTACTTATGGCTGAATTTTTCCCAATCCATTCAAAATGAGTTAAGGAGCCTCTTCTCCCCATTTTCCATAGGCATGCATATTTTCCATGTGGGAAGCAGACACTTTGCTAAAATAAAGTCGCCCAGACAAAGGTAAAACTGTTGTAAAGTTCAGCTTCCACAACCAACCAACCTCTATAATGGGCAATCTCAAAATATTCTGGAATTTTGGTGGGATGGGAGTAAGTAATAGTAAGAAGGTTTCTTTTTTGGCGACTGAATTTTCACATTGTCCTAAATATTTTACAGCCGTCACGTCAAAAGTTATTTGTTGCGTATACAAATGGGCATGGTAGTACAGTTGAGCAGTTAAATCCACAGGTGGTAGCTCCATTTCCCCTCTTGGGCAGTGCCATTTTAATCGTCAGTTTCTGATGCAGTCTAAACTCATGAACACATGATACTATGATAGATTAGCGTCATACTCCCGCTACTAGTAAGCATTCTAAATAAAGCCCCTGTGACGAGTGCTATCAATGAATTTGGCGGTAGCCACTATAGTTTCGTAAGCTTGCTGGTTTCTGGCCTTTAATAATTGAGCTCAAGTGAAAATCTTGCTTGCTGTTTTATCTTTAATTATTTCCATTTGTGGAATTTCCAATATGTTGAATTAAAAAAGCCAGATTGTTGGCTTTTATGTTTGTTGGCAATCTTTAACCTTGCTCCCACAATCTCCCTCCAACCTTTGGGTGAGGATGGGGTACGACGATTTGTGATCTCCCATGTGCGATCGTAAAGTTAAACACCGTATTTGAAGTATGGAGTTCTGGCAGGTATTCCCTTGGTCTGGATGTTTTTTTGTGTGTAATAAATCTACAATTTTTATTCACGATAAATCTAAATGTTGATCCCGGCATCGAAAAACCAAGCTGAACTGTAGAATCTAATGCCACGTGGCTCAACACATTTTGATTTTAACTTGGAAGGCAATGTGATATGGTTGAAGTTGCAAGTGACGTAGCCAACACAGATTTGTGTCTTTGGTCTAGTTTAATCCCAACTTGACCATCCTCTCTTGCCTGAGGATCAGTGTACCAGACTTTGTCAATTTCCGGATGCCGCTTTTGAACTCCTTTCCACGGCTTCTTCAGATCTTAACACGTACGTCTTTGGCCTCATCGTCTTCCCTTTGATTCCCGGTCTAGGCTTTGTCCACAAGCCAGTATGTATGTGGAGTATCTGTCCCAATTTCTTTCGTTGCACGGAGGAGGCAATACTACCGTGTTCCTACCAACCTGGAAAATCTGGAAAACTCAGGGAATTTAAACTACGTTTGAAACTCAGGGAATTCTCTGATGTTTTTATAAAAAAAACCTGGAAAACCTAGGGAAAAAATTATGAATTTAATGCATTTCCCATCTAAAGCTTCAGCCTTTTTAAACACAACACTGGTAAAATGTGTGAAAAAAATTAATTCGTAAAATTACGGGAACTAGGCTGGGAAATGACTTCATCTACTCTGGAAAACTTGGAAAACTCGGGGAAGTTAATTTCAGTATTTTGGTGGGAACCATGCACTAGCAATTTAGCCGAATGGTGTGGAGGGAGAAACCAAGAACAGATAGAGGGGGGGGGGGGGTGTGAGCTCCCCACCTGAGACTGAGACATTTTTGCTATTTTCCGGTATTTTCTGGCCTTGTAAACGTTTTTATAAAATCAGTTTTGTTGATAAAAAATAATTAGTGTTGTACATGTTTCATATAACTAGATACGTATTTTTTAAACACTACTGATGATTTGTTTATTGGTGATTTTCAGCGTAATTGTCTGACCATTTATCTTTACTGATTTTTGTGATACCAGTACGTCGGAGCTTGATCTTTAAATTAAAGAGGAATTTGAGCCCAGCAAAAATTACTTTACAATTCTTTTACTTTTTTGTACGTAAACACAAAAATAACCAAGTTGAGTTGAGTTGGGCAATTGTTCCAAATGCTATTGCCCATTTTTTGAATTAAATTCTCTGGACAATGCTCTCTAGTTGTTTTTCTGTTTTTGAGTGTCTAAAAAAGTTTAAAATGTAATTAAAAAAGTGAGACTTATTGGGGGATCGCCCCTCTGCCCCCGTCCCCCTCTAGTTACGCCACCGATGTCAAAATCCCATGAATTCATCACCCAGTTATTTTATTCTGAAATCCATAAATAGTGCATAGAGTATTCAGTTGTTTCAGTGTTAGTGTGTTTGGTGAATGTGAACTGATCAGGCTCATTTTTATGTGCCCACTTTTCTTCGCTGCATTTGCATACTAGTGCATGGAATGTGTGTGGAAAATGTGAAATGAATCGATCAATGCATTCAGAACTCGATTCAGAAGTTATCGTGTATACAGACCGAAAACAAGAACAGTATGAGAAGCGCCATTGCTCCGCTTCGCACTCCACGTCACTAAAACAACGTTGTCTGCATATAATCCTTTAAGAGTAGGCTAGTAGAAATGGAGCTATTTACGCCATACGCAATGATGTGTGCTAGTTTAATTAGCTGGTTCGCTGACATTTTCTCAAGTTTCTATTTTCGATCGAGGAAGCTGTTGGTATAGTCGTCACTGGCGGAAGGCCATGGCTATTGTTAGACGAAAAGTTGATGTTTCTCTCTGCAAGACGAATCGTACGTTACACTTATTACAGACAAAACAGACAGGCACAAAACAAACCAGCCTTGTCTCTTGTCCGACGAATTCTTCCTCTTGTTTTCTTGTGTCCTCGTGACTCACTGCAGGCACCCGGCAAATAAAAACAGACGACCCAGCAAAAAAAAAGTTGACATTGGATTGTGGTATGTCCCGTGGCATGCCTTTCACTATGATTCATTCCATTACCCTATACACCCACGACCTTGTATTGTCTGTCTGTCGTTCATTCTATCAAGAACTGTTTGCCATCTTGATTGCAACGGATTGTTTGCATCTTGAATATAGATTTCGCCTCTTCGACTGTGTGGTGAAAAATGAATTAAAAATCGTAAATTAGAGTACGTACTTATGATTTAAAAAAAAATTGCCCGTGTTTATGTATGTCTGCAGACAGTGGCGTAGCTAGGGTTTTGTAGTGAGGGGGCAACACTAGGCATTTACGCCGAATGGTGTGGAGGGCGAACCGAATAAGGGCCCCGGAAGCTGATGCAGTTGTGCTATTTTCTGGCACTTTCTGGCCTTGTAAAATGCTGTTTGGAAACATTTTTATATAAACCAGTTTTGCTGACTGCATTATAAGCATAAAAAAATTTGTAATGTAAATCTTTCAGTTTTTCATACTAGATACTTATTTTTTGAGTTACTAATTCTTACTGTTTATCTTTACTGATTTTCGTATATTTCTCCATTTGTTACCTGATTACTTTAGTAATTTAAAGGAGAAGCAGTAGAAGTATAAATTAGCTAAGATGAAAGTTGCGTCTTTGACCTCAAAATGCAGCCATCTGACGGAAAAAGTGACTTGGCCAATTTGCCGAATAAGTTATCAAAATCTCACAGAGGGGGCGAATCGCCCCTTTGTCGCCCCCCCCCCAAAAAAAAAATAGTTACGCCACTGTCTGCAGATAAAAATAATCGTGCGCGTCTACACGTGAGAAGCACGATTGTAAAATTATCACGGTGTTCGATGGTCTGGCCCCTGAAAAGTAAATTACTTTAGCAACTTAAAAAAAGGGGTGTGCTACCAAATGACCATTATCATAGTCATTTACCGCTATCTAGTTCTGTCCAGCCTTTACTTTCAACAAGCGAAAAAACACACAAATAAATTTCTTTTTATGAAACAAACAATCCACGTGCCTCCTTAATAATTGAGTGTAAGTTGGTGCATCCAGGTGCAACAGGGAGCTTGCGGTAAAGTTAAGCCTACCCATAGAGTTTGATATAATGTATATTCTTACATGTAACAACACCACGGGCACTTTTTTCCATCTATCGCCCGTTTTGAAATGCAGATTTTGAACCGCTCGATGCACGCCATCTAGTGACCGCGATATCGTTGGCTTCACCGCTTGCTCTCTGGAGCATGTGGACCCTCCAACTTTACACTCAATAATTAAGGAGGCACGTGGCTTATTTGTTGTGTAAAAAGAAATTTCTTTGCAAATTCCTGTGCGTGTTGAAACCAAATGCTACATAGGACCAAGAATTTATAGGGTTGGGAGGAGAATTTGTGACTGAGACCCATACTGAAACGTCTTGGATACATTCACATTAGTTCAGTCTTAGTTTATAGAGGGCGCCACGTGTTTTATGTGGGAATTTCTACTCAGTTTTTAGCCTAAAATTAAACTAAACTAAACGAAACTAGCTTATATTTTATTATTATTTAGCCTAGCTTAGTTGTAATTTAGTTTATTTTAGATTTGGGCTGAAAAATAAGCAAAAATTACCAGATAGAACACGTGGCGCCCTCTGAAAACTCGGACTGAATTAATGGGGACGAATCTAACGTGTTTCAATAGGGACTTTATTTAGAGTTACAAATTCTCCTCCCAAACCCTATAAATTCTTCATAGGACTAAATGGTAGACGGCACTAGACGCCAGGCACCTTTAATGCTGACTAGTTCGCCTTGTTTTCAGTGTGGAGGCCGACATGCAAGTTGATTTCCTCCTTGTATATATGTTTGTGGCCTTTATGTCACCGTTGAAATATGCTGAAAAGCTTGTAGGCTTGGCTGGAGCCTGCAGCCAGGGTCCGCTCCGGTAGTGCAATGTGGTAGAACGTCCGGCCTTTGGGGGGATATCCCACTTGTGACAGTCGTATTTTCTTTCCTTTTCGGATTGCTGTAGGCTATCGTGTGCTCTCACAAGGCCAGCCTTAAGTGGGTTTGATGACTATGTGCTTGGCTATTATGCATGGTTTTGTGTTTGTAAACTGTCTAGAGGAAAAATTGGTTTTGCCTGAGACATCAGGCAAGTCTGACGAATCAGTGTGGGAAGGTATGGTTATGAAGTTGATTAGTCTAAGCATATATCAAGTAACATGATTATTGCTAATATGATATTGAATATTGATTCGTCTTGAGACAAGACGTTAAGTATCGTATTGTTGAGTGAGGTAACTCGTTTTTGTAAAAATTTCCGAGAAAAATTTTTATATTCTTATTTTCTGAGGAATAAAACGGAGATAAGCTGATTTGGTCCCAGACTTTCCTCAGTTTTGTGCGTAAAGCAGACGTGCCAGACTCGTGAAGCTGTGTATTTGTTACCCGGCTTCTAGGTTGTCCTGAACGACAGCTCTTGTCAGTCAACGCATGGTTGGAGGTAGTGGTGTAGGAAGCAAAACCTGGGTCAGCCCCCTCTCCCCGCACCCTGGGGGGGGGGGGGGGGGGGTTTCAAAGTGTGACGTCACAACCTTGCATCACATTTTCGCGTTCACATCACCTTAATTTTTTGACGTATTATAAAAATGTTTGAACTCAACAGATTGTTGAGAAGCAGGCTTTTCTCTGCGTGGGCCTGAATATGAAAACGTAGTTGGCGATGGGATGGCTCGATGATGCTCTCCTCCTGCTGCATTAAAGGTGCATGCATCGATATTGGCTTTCCTGTACGACTCAGTATTGCTACATTAGTTCAAACTTATGTAAATGTTGCCATTTTTCTTGTTTTTTTCTTTCGTGTGATGATTTTGCGACATTGCGTCTAACCTGTGTAAATGTTGCAAACGCTGTTCTCAACGGGTCGGACGACATACCGGAAGGATTTATATGCCTTTAAGCTGCCTGATTGTCATCATTTATTATCGATCCAAGTTTCATGTGTATATGTACAAATTAAGTATTAAGCAAATGGAATGTATTTTAAAACATTATATTGGGGGGTGCCTTAAATTTTTCGACATTTGTGACAAAGGCGTGGGGGTGTTTCAAAATTGGCCGAAAAGCGTGGCGTAATATATAGACGGCCACATAAATTGTAAGACATGTTTTTGTCTCGTCATCCTATACCCAGAACTGAACACTCGGTGCAGTTGTGAGGTAAATGAACGCAAAAATCTAGCGGCTGAAGTCCTGGAGTTGAAGATTGTTCATGAACATAAAAATAAATTAGTTGGGCCTCGGAAGTTGAATTGCGTCCAAGTTCCTTTTCTCCGTTCTTGCAGTCAAGAACGGCCCTCGAATCAATCATCGACGGTTGAAGCTCAGCTCCTCACCAACGAGACCTACATTCCGAGTTTTAGGCGTTTTGAACACTTCTAAACACAAAAACTACTTGTGAAAGCTGTTGCAACTTTTTTACGAAACGAAATTGAAAATTCAACAGTTCGATTTCGTTATACGTATTTGCAACAGCACTCACTCTTTGCTTTTGTGTTGGATCGTAATAAACCGTTGGAAAACGACGGAATTCCCCCTTAAATTCACGTTAGCAGACTGCTAAATTTCGAGTGCATGTTCTGATAGGCCTATTACATTTCCTGTTTCCCAGCCGTATCCTAGAATGATTCAGCGTTGGAACCCAAGTGGGTGTGTGGTTCCTTGCCCAGATAATAAAAGCTAAACAATATCGTATCAGTATATTGTGTTCTGGAAAGGAAGTGTAACACACATACGCACACACACAAAAATACAATTAGCTTCTGATTTCTACGTGAGCCGGTTTTGCATTGGATGAAACTGTCAAAATTTAGTTTAAAATATTCCTGTTTAACCTTTCATTTTTGCATATATATGGACCACTGATTCTGGTAAGTTCTTGATTTGGGTTATTACGGGTGTTTCTTTGTGGTTTCCCACTGAACGTCATACAATGCCTTACTTAGTGGCCAAAACAAACTATTTTTGAAGTTCCCATCCTCATTTAAGACGATTTAAAAAAATATAATTACTTTACAATTCACTTAAAATTAGTTCGGGGATTATTGTGTGTGCGGTCTATTTTGAGTCCTACAAGTATTTTGTGAGCGGCTAGTACTTCTTCCTGGATGGGGTGGCTTTAATCGATGGCCGCCATTGTTTTTGTAACCATCTTGGATATCAACAAGGCACTCTGCTACTGAAAACGTACAATCGATTATCTGTGTTCCTTCTGCGGAGAGCTCATGATAGGCCGCGGACACTATAATTTACAGTATTTATGCACTAGCGTGGTGGTTTAAATCATTTCCACTAGTACAATTAGTTTTTGAAAATTTCGGTCTATGAATAATTTTTGATAAGCAATTGGAGTTAAGAATGAGCACAGTTTTAATAATGCGTTGTGTGTTATCGTAATATTGGCATTTTATCGGCGTTTTGCATCATTTTCATTCAACCCGATTTTTGTAGCCATTTGGGTTTAGTCATTGCATTGGTGTACCAAATTTCTTGAAAATCGGTTCATGTTTTGTTTCATGTCTATCAAACCAGGCATGCTGCCGGCGTGGAAAAGTGTGAAAATTTGCCCGTGGTAAAAAAAAAACGCGAAAAATACGAGTATTGGGCAAAAAGAGCAAAACGCACAAACGAAGTAAAAACAATCAAATTATCTAATGTTGGGCCCGAAATTACGTATAGGCATGTCTGTGGTTAAAAAAAAATGGTTGGTTCACGGGCGGAGTCGTTTTTGGTTTTGCTGTCTTGAGTGAAATTACAGAGAAATTGCAATGGTTGCTAGAAAAGAAAAAACTGTATTAAAGAATTGTGAAACTGGTGTAATATATGAAAAGGAAGAAATAGGGATAAAAAAATGGAAATTAAGAATGTGAAAAATGTGAAAAAAAAAAAAAAGCTGGTATGGGAAAAAAGTGGGAATGTGAAAAATGTGGGGAAAAAATTAAAAGTGGGAACTCCCGGTAGTACCCCTGCTACGAAGCTAATGAGGATTTTCTTATTTTGAGAAACTTATGTAAAGGGATATACCTCCCAGCGCCATTTTTCTCGATTCTCCACATAAAGTACGGCCCCAAAGGTCTATTTACTTACCGTTAGTCTTTCCCTTGCTAAAAATCCTTTATTAAATGTGGTGTCTAGGGGATTTTCTGTTGAACATAATGGAACTTTATTTACGAACGACCCGTAACTATATGATGCTTTGCGCGCTTACAATAACCTTGACGTTTCATCTGTGTGTGTGCGTGCATATAGTAATTTGCTAATAATTACCATGAGATCAAAACTTTAAAAGCGTAATGCGGTAAATATTAAAATGAATTATTCCAATAGATCGCCGAAGCAAATTTATAAGACACTAGCCTAAAAAATTATAAATTGGGATGTTAAAATAAGAGAATCATTCCGGTTTGTGACGACACGATTGATGCGTTCATGCTGGTTCGTCTATTAGGTACAATGCCAAATGAGACAGTAGCTACGTTCTTTCGCTGCGAAGAACGCAGCTACTATCTCAGATGACCTTGGTGTTCGTGTATACGCGGAAGGCGATCAGCGCGAACTGTTATAAGGTAGGCTGAATGGGCAGGCCGGGTGTCCCTTTAAAAAAAAAGTATTTGTTACTGTGAATGTGAGTTTCGAAAGGGATACCTGGCTTATTGTGGAATGCAAAAACAGGGATAAGATGTCGGGAGTTCAAACGGTCAACTTTTTGGGAATCATTGCTTCTCTTCCATCCTCCCCCTCCCCTTTTCCACCCAACCGTTTTCTGGGGTGGGAAAAAAGTTTGAAAAGATGCTTTGTTGACAGGTGAAGTTACCTGACAGTCTTGGTTCCAAGAACAATTTGGACGAACAGGCCGTGTTTCTCGTTTTATTTCCGTGCATTGGTCATGCAGTGGTGAGCGGAAATTTTTAATATTGCCATTACGTTTTTGTGGCTTGATTTTGGGGGAAAAAAAGTCAGAGAATTAAAGTCACAGGGGAAAAATTCACAGAAAATACATCGCAGGAAAAAATTTATAAATTCACGGTTTTGAAAAAGTTTTTCTGTGTTGGTACTAACGGTAGCCATTTTTGGAACAACATCTCACATTATGCATTAGCAAGCTGGTATTGATTGATTCTGGTTATTTGGTGTATAGTTTTCATGCGATCACTACCAGAATGAACTGTACTTCGAGCGCGCATCTGGCAGTGCACAATCAGAACTGTGGAGGGGGCGCCATGCACGGAGACAAACATCGTAAAGCCTCCCTATTTAGAAGTGTTGTATACTCACTGCCCGTATATGCCAAGAATGAAACACTGGTCATGTGTAATCGGAACTGTTGGATTGAGGAGGGCGAACGTCGTGCGGGAATGATTAACATCATAAAGCCTCCCCAATCAGAACTGCCAGAAAGTCACTGCCGAAATATACGAAGGCCATGGAAATTCTTATCAGTATTCACCATTTCGTGAGTTTTCTCACCCTACATACGTTGTATTGTTCTTCGTCGTAAGCCTATTTCCACGGCTTGTATAAATTATTATTATTTTTTTTAATATAATTAACTAACATTACAAATACTTCAGGGGTGATGGAAATACCATCCACTCTGAATAACGATCACTGCACAAAAATGGTCGGCTGTAAATATTTATAATAAACAGCATCATTTTCAATTGAAATGGCATATAATAATAAAATGAGTTTTGAGTAACGTTCACTGGCACTAGACATTATTGCAGTACAATTTACTGTAAAAAAATTAATGACTGGGATAATGGTGGTCGAACTGGAATAACTTCCACTGTAAATCATGAGAGTCAACTGGAAGCTTGACAATCAGAACTGTAGGGGGTCCTCCTTTCGCATTAGGAATATCCTAGAGCCTATATACCCAAGTCCGAACTGCCGGAAGCTCATTGCCAGACAAGTGCAAAAATGAATCTCTGGGTGTGGATTATTGTACGCGCAGCGTATCTTGAGTTCTGCAGATATTTTATGAATGGCTACATTTTCCTGGAGGGAGCGGCTTTCATCGACGGCCGCGATTGTTTTTGTAACCATCTAGGATATCAACAAGGTGCTCTGCTATCGAAAACATACAATCGATTATCTGTTTTCGTTGTGGGGCGAACTCAACATAGTCCGCGGACACTATAGACGTTTACTTAAACGAACATAAGTAAAACTTTTGAGAGGGTATGCCCTTTAAGAGTTGCCGTTAAAGAAAAAAAAACATATAATTAAAACAATACTTGATTAGGCTAATTAGTGAAAAGGGTAATTTAAAATTTCAAACACAATTACGATTGCCTTCGTCAGTGTTTGCATCCGTCGCTTGGGTTTGAGGAAAAGGTCAGGCCAACAAAGAGTATTTTGCTGTGCCAGGCAACGACTGATTCGCAGCCTCTTTGTCACAGCTAATCCTCTAATCTTTAAAATAAGCTCAGAACAAACAAATTCGACTCAGCCTTGGAAAGCTGTATGTCTGGTGGCTCGCTGACTTGACTGCTGTGTTTTGATTTTTTGTGAAAACATAAAGAAGTGGCGGAACTGTTGCGTGACGCAGATGTTATATTAACTTCTTAATCGCATTAAGTTTTTCTTACTTGTGCGTGTTTATTTTACCTACTTGGTTAACTGGTATATATGGTAGTTTGTTGTTACATTTGTGCGTATCTAAATACAGTTTTCTTTCCTTGTTTGCCGCCCAGTCATTGCGCATTGTGGCTATTATTAAATGAAATTATAAGTGTGTATTTCAACACTGAATTCATTGCTATAATTCATTGCTATTATAGAATTTCTTTGAAATGATGTGCCTAAGCTTTAATGGCAACCCCTTTGAAGTATTCTGGAGCCATCTTGTATGCTTTTGTTTAATATTTATTTTTATTTTTAAAATTTGGTCAATGAAGCAGTGACTAATTAGTGGGTAAAACGAATCCTCCAACCAACTACTTGAATGTTAAAAGGACATACCTTCTCACTGTATTCGAGCATCCTGCGTGAAATAGCTTTTGCAACATTTACATAGGCTAGAGTGAATGTAGCAAAACCGTTTCTCCCAAGGGTAAAAATTGGAAAATGAATGCCTTTGCAACATTTAATCGCTTCCGAGGTAATTTTGCAAAACTGAGCCATACAGGAGGGCCAACCGGAAGGAATGTACCTTTAAAGAAACGGAAATAAACTCTAAATATTGCTGCTCACTTGCCATCTTTAGCTGTTCACACTGTTGTCTCCATTGTGTTTCTTCTTTTACTAATTGAATGTTATACCAAAAGTACATCTTTCAGTTTGTAAACTATAGGATAGTAATTTCGCTCGGTGTTTGATTTTGTAGTTTGTTTTCATTCCCTACAACTTCGGCTGTGAGTGTAGGCCACTGTAAGGTTGGCCAAAATTAGGCTAGATTTATCAAAGTGTGGGTACAATGACGTACCCTTCTTTTCATTCTTCCGCCTTCCTGCAACTTCCAGTTGATACCGTGGCTGTAGGCCTATTGTATTTAATTAAAAATTTAGTAATGGGATAATCTTGGTGTGATATTTCATAGTCAACCATTCCGTCAGGGTTTGAAAATATCACAAGTCAAGAATCTGATGTTTTCGCGATATTTTATGTATATTCTGTATAATTAAAATTAAGAATTTTAACGGAAAATAACGTACAAAAATCTCACTTGCATGAAACGGCCGTAAAACGTAAAGATGTGGAGCGGTAAGATTGTGTGTGATGATCGTTAAAAGATCCGACCCCAGAAAACACGAGATTGAGTTGCGTCACCAACTTATGTTAAAAAAAAAGTTCCCTCTGTGCGAAATGTACACATGGGACTTAAAAATGAAAGGTTAGGTTCCCTGTTGGCGAAATGTACACATGGGACTTAAAAATAAAAGGTTCCCTTAGGGCGAAATGTACACATGGGACTTAAAAAAAGGGAGTGGAAAGGGGAGTTGATAACTAAAAGTTTCAAACATGGCCACGTTCATTAAGAAGTAGCTCTTTTTTTTTCTAGTTTTTTGGTTTTCATGTGTAAAAATGTTTACACGCTCTCATATTTTACATTAATTCTGTAATTAAGCATTAATAGCCACGGTATAAAGAGTGAGCACCCGTGGTGCAAGTGACCAAGTTGTGCTTAATATCGATTTGCGTCCCTTGCACCTGCGTTTAGAGAGAGAGGGAAAGGGAGAAATTGATTTAGAAGGGAGTGGACATAAGGTTATTGAGGTATATAGGTCGGCCATCCCGTCCTTCTCGTTAATGTAGGCCACCATAAACTTGACCCTCTTAACTGGTGTAGTGAGGCAGAGAGCTGTTGGATGGTTCGTTGGCGCGACCAGCCGTCTGCCACTCTCGCTTTCTCTATTTAAAAATAGACTGAGGTAGGAATGCAACATCATTAATTTGCATGTTTGGAAGCGATGCGCTGTCAATTATACTTCTAATTTTTTATTGCTGCTTTTTTTGGCGGTAACATTGCCTTTTTTTGTTGATGTTGACATTATCTTGTTTATTAATGTTAGCATTATTTTTTTTCGTAATTTTAATATTAATTGTTAAAATTATCCAATTTTTCCGTACATTATGCCCCTTTTGTATTACCGTTTTTTTATTTTGTTTTCTAATTTAGTGACTATAGGCCTATTGATAAGAAATTATTATTACCCTTTTCTTTGTTAATATGCTCGCTCCCTTTCTTTAAAATCGTTAATTCCTTTTTACAAATTTTTAATTAGTATTACTATTTTAGCTTGTTAGTTTTTTTTTTTAGTTTTTTTTTAAATTAATTTCTGTGAGCCTTAAGTCGGCCGAAGCAACTGAATGCTTGTATGGCTGAACCTGCTCAATTTTGAACATTACCAGGATTTTAGAGAAGAAGAAATGTCTGGTAAAGGGAGGTGCCAGTCCGGGGATTCGATCCGGGAACCTCCGATCATCGTAGGGGCCGAAAGATGGTCCAGAATTGGCCAGAATAGTTCCCATAGTCGCTGAAGGCGCATGGTAGCCTCTCACGCTACCCTGGCCGGCAGTTAAAATTAAAAACTTTTAATTTCATTTTACTTTTTTTTATTAAACTTTTTTTTCATTTAACTTCTGTAGGTATTTCATCAGTCAAAAATTTCAATACATTACGGTACACCCCTAATTGCCTATTAGTAGTGTTCTAGTGCCATGACATACTGTTAACGTACACTCCACACACTTCATCTTGCATCACAGACGCAATGTGTACTCTCTGTAGTGTGAAACGCTTCGGTCTGTAATGCTTTCTTAGTTTATAACGCTTTCTTAATCTGCAACCCTTCATAGTCTGAAACGCGTCTTAGTCTGTAACGCTTTATAGTTTGTAACGCTTCATAGTCTGTAAGGCTTCGCATTCTGTAGCATTTCATAGTCTATAATAATCTTCATAGTCTGAAACGCTTTTGTAGTCTGTAACGCTTCTTAGCCTGAAATGTTTCACAATCTGAAACCTTTCATAGTCTGTAACGCTTCATAGCTTGTAGCACTTCCTATTCTGTAGCACGTCATAGTCTGTAACAGTTACATGTGTATGTAACGCTTCATTGTCTGTAACTGTCTTCATAGTCTGTAACGATCTTCATAGTCTGTAGCGATCTATATTCGAAGTCTGTGACGATATTCATGTGTGTAATGATCTTCATAGTCTGAAGCGATCTATCTTCATAGTCTGTAA
>JAHWFP010204688.1:0-14613 GCA_023313725.1 Lithobius niger | reverse complement strand
TGTCTGTAATGATCTTCATAGTCTGAAGCGATCTATCTTCATAGTCTAACTATATTCATAGTCTGTAAAGATCTTCATAGTCTGTAGCGATCTATCTTCGTAGTCTGTAACAATATTCATGTCTATAATGATCTTCATAGTCTGAAGTGATCTATCTTCAGGTCTGTAATGATCTTCGTGGTCTGCAACGCTTTGTAGTCTAACGCTTCATAGTCTGAAATGTTTCATAATCTGAATCGCTTCTTAGTCTGTAACGCATCTTATTCTGTCTGCCTTCTTATGCCAAACAACATAATAGTCACAAATAGTGACACAACATTACGTTTTCTTGTAGAAAAAAGCTCAATAACGTTGATATTTGTATAGGTAATGGGTATTACTATGGACTACTAGCTAAATTCATGAAAATAAATTTTCCATGTGTAGTGGTGATTCTTTTGTATAGCAGCAGCTGGGAACAAAGAAATTTTGTTTTTCCCGTTGTTAACAAATACGAGTTTAATTGGTGTTCACTTCTCATTTTTATTACTGCTTGTAATGTTGGCATCATTGTGTTTCTTCGTTTGATAAGAGTTCGACGAATATCCCAATAAGCTTAAGAAACATGCCGACCTATTTATCCATTCCTTTATATTTTTGCTAAAAAAAAAATTGGACCGTATCAATGGAAAATGTGATCGCCCCAAACCAAATCTTTTTTTAAGATTCCCATCAAGCTGTTTTATTTGAAAAGTCAAGTCATCAAACGCCAAGCTGTTTAGCCAAGTTAATCTCCAACTAAGATTCAATGAAACACTTGAAAATTGTGGAGTAAGCAATTTTCTTATTTTTTTTTTTAAGTTAGCCTAACTTTCGAACTATTACTCAATGGGATTAACTTGGCAAAAGAACTCTGTGTTTGATACCGCAACTTCAAATAGCGAAAAAGTTTTTTTTTTTTTGGGTGGGGAGATAATGGTTTCATAATTAATATAATTTTGAACGTCTTGCGAGCAAAACTTGGATGCGCAAAATGTGTAACATTTGTTTCAATGTCCATGGGCAGTTTGGTCGTAGCCCACCATATTAAAGTGCTTTCCCATCGTATACGTGTTCAAGACGAAACTGGGGCTTGATTTGTTATGACCGTTTTCGGCAGTCGGGAAAACGTAGAAAAAAGTTAAAAGAATGAGAAAAGAAAAACAAAAGAATAAAGTTATTTTTTTGTCTTGTAGTGGGTGGGGTTTAAGAACAAACGGGAGGTCTTTTTCCGTAAAATGCGGGAGGGAAAATGAGGTGGGATGTGTTGGGACACAAGACATTTTATGCGGTTATGGATCCTGCTCAAAATTTCACGTAGAGGTTGTAACGCGGGTTGTCATAGTTTCATAACGCCTTACATTAAACAGGTTAAAAGAGCAAAAAAAAATTTGTTGATCAAAAAAAATTTGTTGATCGGCTATAAATATCTGGCTGTCAGTCTAATTTGCCACCAAACGTAAAAAAGGTTCAAAAAAATATCAATACCTACGTACGTAAAGGGGAGGGAGTTACAAAAGTTGTGATTGGGGGGGGGGGGGGGGATGTGCATGTCGCTTGTGTGCAGCTTGCTGGATCCTGGCTTCAAAAAAGGCGTAAGAATCTTCACAGTACCAACCTCCTCCCCCGTCCCGAGTAAGAACCCCTGCATTTTTGTGACAGAATGATATCGCTACTTCGCAAGGCGGTAATATCCTGTATGCTTGGTATTTATTGAAGCCACCCATTTTTCTGGTGCCTTTGAATTTTATCCATTAGCGTAATGACACCTCATAATTGTTTGACGGTTGATCTGACATATCAGCAATTTGTAAGTTAAAGGTTTGGTTGACAAACGCATTCTGATGTTTAGTATGAAAAATCAGGTTCATATTGGTATTTATAGGCAGCCAATAATATCCTCAATTGGTGATTGAACAGTGAGCATTGAATAAAAATGTATCGTTGATGGGGACAACCAGCCCGTATCACGCATTCGAATTTGAGTTTTCGTTAGCTTTGCTTTTGCACTGTAGCCGAGTTTTATTTTTGTGCTAAAAAATGCCTATTTTTGTTATATCTTAGAAATGCTCGTGGCGATGTCCGCCCTGCCCGTCCTCCCCCGCCTAAAGTCCGTCCTATAAGGTCTAGGCCTACTTGTCCAGTCGAAGAGGACCCTCGTGGTTGGAGGAGAGCCACTTCGTGCTGCGGCCGAGCCATGAGTTCGGTTTGGAAGCGGCTGCAGCGCGTTAATAAACGTGCTGCCAAGTTCCAATTTATAGCATCGTACCATGAGTTAATGGTAGAGTGTACCAAAAAATGGTAAGGAGGAATAATTCAACATGTTTGTGTAGTGTTTGAAATGTGTATTATCAGTCAATGGGCTTGCAATAGGTTTGAGTTAATGATGAGAGAATTTGTTTCAAATACCTCGATTCAGGACCATGTTGTTACAGCATAAGTTTATCTGAAGTTTTGTCTAGGATACTGACCAGTACGTGTGGAAAAAAATTCACCAACTCGCCCTAACTGCTTTTCTTTGCCATAATCTTCTACTTGATAAGTCTCTTTTCAAATAAGCAGAAGAACGAATATATAAAAATACTGACTAACACATTGCAATATTAACGTAATGCTTCCAATCATTTGTATGATACCTCTATCATAAAATCCTACTTGACTACATAGACCGTATTTACTTTGGGTTCTTTCATTTGTGGCAACTCTTCCATAAAACTATGAGCAGAGCCTTAGCAGTTGCTTCCCAATGCAAAAGAGTAACTTTCTGCTGGTATATGTTCGTTCACTTACGGTAGAGAGATATGGTAAGGGGTAAATTAACCCAGGGAAAAGCGAAACCCGAGGTGGTCGAACCCTGGGGGTCTGGGAGAAATCCCCAGGGATTTTGAACCGTTAAAAGTGTTGAGATTTGATCGTGTGAAGGTCGAGGGAAAGGAACCCCTAGGGTTTCGGTTAAAACACCCTTGGATGCATAACTCACTATATCATTTCCCCTGGGATATTAGAGGGTGGAATATTTTAGAGGTTTCTACTCAATACTTCCTGGGGGGGGGGGGGGGGTTCGACCACCTCGACTTTTCCCTCCCCTTCAGTTTTTCCCCTGACCATAGCTCACCTTTTTGTAACCCCAGGGTTTTTTCACCCAGGGAAAACAAAAACCCCAGACTATATCTCTCCACTGTTCGTAAAAGATATTTTCTTTTGGGGAGGGTGCATTATTCCCAAACCCCCAGACAGAGACGTCAGGAAGGATAAAAGTTGGAGGGGTGTAAAACAGAAATTTACCGACACAATTTTCCATCTAGCCACTGATTTGCTGTAATTCTGCCGACTGATTTGCCAACTGGCCAAACATTTTTTTGGGGAGGGGGGTCACCCCCCCTCCCCTGTAAAAACGTCCCTGTCCCCAGAATTGTTCACTGTAGCCTTTCTGCTAAAAAAAAATAGAAACTCTTCTAGATGCAAAGCTTTGTGTGCAGCTTGATGCATTTAATTATTAGGTTGACTGTATTTGCAATTGTTTTAGCATCCGTTATATGTCTTCTAACTTAACACATAGGCCTACGTACGAAATTAGGAATACAATAGCCCAGTGAAATACATGGGTAAAAACAGGCTTCTAGGCTAAAAATTTGAAACTTACCAAATAATTTGTGTTCGTAAAACCTAATCTTGGATAGAAATATTTCTCAGTAGCCAAACTTTGGCAGTATTTTGAGTTCATACTAGCTGATTTTTCTCAAATAATATGATTACCGTAAATTACGATTAAATGTTCATGGACTATTAAAATTAATTTGATAAAAAAAAAAGGGGGTTGGGCCATAACAAAGTTATAATTAATTTTTCAAATCTTACTTCTTGTTCTGGGAGGGTGTTTACTTAGGCCTAACTCCATCGCAAAAAATTCGGTGTTTATGCGATCAATCACGTACGTGATCTGGGTTTGGTCTAGCCTTTATTCCCATTTGTTATGCAATTTAAGTTTATTAGTTTACTAGTTTACTAGTTTATTTAGTTTTCTGTATGTATGAAGCTTTTAGTTATAATTTTAATGCAGAAAAATCATGAATTAAAGGGATGAAACATTGATTTTCTTGAATGTATTAAGCCAATTTAAGTCAATTTAGCAGAAAAATTACAATCTAAAATTGCAATCTAACATGCTTGACGATTTCTGGCCTTGAGGGAAGTGGGCCGTATCTTTGCCAGGGCTGTTAATAGGCAATTTATGGTATGGTATTTGTGGACTTGTGCATGTTTCAGCACACTTGTTCCCTGTACCGCCAATGTTTTGCTTCCTTCAAGTCCTAAATCTGTTTCCTATTTAACCCTCTCTTTACTTTATTTTAGGCAACCCAACAAGTTAAGTGTTGTTTGGACAAGAAGAAGCCGACGATATTGTTCACAGGTTGGTTCTTTGGTTTAACTGAAGTGTTGAAGTGTTATACTTGAACGTAATAAGCCTGCTCATTAAACAGGCAGCTGCTTTTAGAACAAGGGAATGCTGTGTTGTGTTGTTGGTCTTTGACCCAGAAATATTTTCCTCCCCGTCAGCTGTGCTATTGAGTGATTAGTTCATTCTGGTTCGTGTTAAAAGGTAAACAGTGGCAGCTGATTAAATGGCTGTTAAGACGGTTGTGTGTTGTCCTTGGATTCTCTGAATGGCCGTTGGAAGCTTTTAAAATTTTGAGTCGTGTCTGATGGCGCTTGCTTTAAGGAGAAAAGTCTATGGCATAATGAAGGCGTTGTGTTTGCTTTTAAGGTTTTTTGGTTATCTTATGGTTCTTTTTTATTTTTCTTCTTCATGGGCATCATTCCAGTAAGCTTATTCTGCACGTGAAAGGAAGAAGTATTCAAAGAAGGTGTCGACAGCTTAAAGTTAATGTTTCTGGTTTTATATTTACCTCCCTATAGTGGTTCTACGATGGGAAAACTGTCATTGCCACACGACGGGTATAATAGAAAAAAAAAGCAAGTGTGAAAACACCGGTAGTCCGGTGGCTACTGTGGTTAGCACACAGCATCTCAAGGAAACACAAACACAACACTCCAAATAAGAAACCCTGTTCCTTGAATTTTCGGTGGAAAATTGAATACTGAATATTGAGTACAAAATACTCCTTCATAAAATCCTTCTCACTGTGCTAACAAACTGGGATGTTTCCCTTGCATAAGGCATGTTTGATCTTACAACTACGCATATTTAAATCACGAAAATGATGTAAAACTTTGATCACTTCTGGTCTCCCCCACTGTTTTCTGCCGCTGTAAGGTTTGGTAGTGTTTTTGGTAGTATTCGAAACGGATGTTGGTGCTTCTACGTGTAGACTATGATTATGCCCAGGGATGAAAGGGTTAAGGCTAAGATGGTACATGTGGACTACCGGGAGAAAGCCATTGACTGCGGAGTGACGAAGTTGGCTAAAAAAGACGTGAATAAACAGCCTTGTGGAAAGAATGAAGATAGCAGGGATTTTAGGCCTAATGCCTCTTTGGGCTTGACTGAACTGCTTATTACGCGGTAAAGCATGGCTAGTTCAATTTCTTCGTTGCATGGGATGTTGGATGAGGTAATACAGGTACTTTTTGCATGGCAATGAATACGGGCCGATCGTGGGAGAAGGCTAGAGAATGGGAAAACGCAAAAACCGGTAAACGTCGTAGACAGTGATAATCACATCAAAAACCAAAACTGGTAAAAGGGGCCGTCAAGTTCCGAATGGTTCAGCCCTTCAAAGGAGTGATATCAACACACCAAAACATTCGCCAACTTAATCGCACCGAATAATACTTCGGACGTTAAATGAAAACTTGAACATTGCTACCGAATGTTTTGGTGTGTTGATATCACTCCTTTGAAGGGCCGAACCATTCGGAACTTGGCGGCCCCTTTTACCAGTTTTGGTTTTTGATATGATATCACTCCTTTTTTAAAATTGTGTATTGGCTCAACTCCTCTACTACTGTGCACATGTGTACTATAAAGTGCCACGTCAACAAGAAATTGGTTTTCAACAATTTGCTACTACCTTTTGCCTATAGGCCGAACCATTCTGAACTTGGTCACCTCTTTATGGGTTTTTTGTTTGGTTTTAATTTTGTTGTAATTTGTATTACAATATTTAGTTAGTTTTGGTGTATTGATATCACTCCTTTGAAGGGCCGAACCACTCTCAACTTAGTGGTCTCTTTACCAGTTTTTGGCATTGTTTATTTTGCTTTGTTTTTACAGTTGGTTTATTTTTCGTGAATTGGACGTGAATACAATTTCTTTGCAACGTTGTTTAGATTTATCGTGATGCACTAGTGTGTGTCTAGGCACGTACGTCAGTATCCACGTTCTCATTGTCCGAACTTTGGCCGTCCAATGAGAGACGATGCCGACAATACTAACAATGGTTATAACAATATTTCGTACTTACGCGCCTTCCTACGCCATCCATGTTACGCCCCCAGGCTCCAAACCATAAAAGGTATGCAGTTCGTATTGTACTGCACTCATTCGTCTAATGTCATAGCTGGAAGCCTCCCCGTTATCTCGGTATCGATGAATAATCACCCTATGGGATTTAACATGGGGATGAGCACTAGCTAGCTAGTTAGCACATTTACAACGTTATTGAGAGTCAGATTTTGCATTGAAAGCAGCTTAGCTGGCATTCCTACACGAGTTAATTTTTGTCAGGTGGGTCATTGCTCTCGATTTCAACACAATTTAAGCTTTTCTACCGCATTATTATTTTTCCCCAAGTACCTGAAATGTGCCCAACTATGCTTCGAGATATAAGACACTGACGCTATGGCGCTGCGCTACAATGGTTGCAAACGACAACATTGGAGGTGATATAAGTGTTTTCAAATCATTTAAAATGGGAAAACGATTGGTCTGACTACAACCGAGAAGATGTGTTGTAATTTGGTGGCCGGGCAAGAGACCTGCTTCGATGCCAGTTGGCGGCATGGCCGACATGCCAGCTTGTGGATACTGGTCATGACGAGGTCCGTTTTGGAAATGAGCGTTGATCAAGATGACCACTGGTTGGAACAGGTGGAAATGGAAGAAAATGAGGGGGGTTATACCATAACACACTTAAACATAAGGCATATGATGATGAGATTAGTGGTGAGGTAGCGTCATTAGAAAGGGTGCAGTGTGCTATAAATTTGCCCGAAGCAGTAGGGTCGAAGCACCCTGTGGGGAACTGGAGAAAAAGATTTTGGATTGGTGGAACCTACATAAAAATGTACACCTGTCTGGGGCACAAAAGGAATCTATTTGTGACCGTTATGCGGTGGAACCAACTGTTCTAAAAGCATTTGTGCCAACGCGCACTCCGATTCTTCCTCGTTACCTGGATCGGAATTCCACGCTAGGATTGGTGGATGTCACACCCCTTCCTTCTCCGTTTCATGCATATACTCTGTCCGTCCTCAATTCGTTCAAGAACTTCAACACTCCCTCGACATTCCCATTGTTCAAATTGTTGACCTTTTCTACTACTGCGGTTGCATAGGCATGAGGAACGTTTGCTCGATGTGATTAGATATGAGGCTCACACATACAGCGTACTTCACTCTTACGGGACACGCAATGCCAGGAAATGGGAGTTCGCCCTAGGGCTTTGTTGCTGGCTTATATAAAACTTCTTTTGGCTAGTGAGTACTGAGACTATTGCTCAGTGGTTGTGTCACTGTTTAGGTAAGGCAGGGATCGACACATGTCTGTTCCAGGCACAGCGTTGGCAGCATCGGGGTGTGGGACCTTAGCTTTGCAGATTATCGAAATGCAAATTAGGCTTCACCTTCAGTTTTTTCAGCCTACTACCAGAAGGAGATGGCTCCCGGATTGGCGGGGAGGCTGTCAAAACAGATGAGGGATTAATGTCTACTGTAAGGTGGAGGTAAGGCTGGCCTCGCGCTTCGTTTTTTAAGCCGTCCCAGTTTGTTAACGCTGTGAGGAGTATTTTATGAAGGAGAATTGTTATTCTACCAGAGAACTTGCTCTCACAGTGGAATAATTGAAGTTCTCCGAGTAGAATCCGACTAAGCTGAGTTAACTTATGGTTCTTGCCTGTCTCCCTGGCTTATAACTTATGGTTCTTGCCTGTGTCCCTGTCGTCCTGGTTGCTATAACACAATGATGTAATGATTACAAGTAAAAATCATGAAGTAGAGATCTTTCTGGCATTTGCAACATGGCATATGTGTACCATTCATAAAATTATTCCTCAATTTTTCTTAGTTTGGACAAATGTCAACAAAAATGTAAGTTTTGGGAGTGTTGTATTTCTGTGAATGGTGATGAAATATTCAGGAGAGAAATTACCTACGATTTATTTTGACACGGAAACTGCACTTTTTTTCTGCACAGAAGAGTTTTGAACAAGTTACGGATACATTCTTGGCAAAGTGTCCAACCCGATGTACATTCTGGCATTATTTTCGAATGTGACAACTTAACCCAAGCTGCTTTAATTTGGTTTGTTACGATCTGATGTGTAATTGTCATTGTGAAAAAAATTTCACAATTTACTGACGAGCATGGCATATCCTAATCTAATTTCCAATTTCATGAATCCAACAAATCAGGCATGTTGCCCACCTGAATTATTGTGTATGTCATTGCAAGCATGATAGTTTCCTTCTGTGAGTCACAATTTTACAATTCATAGAGAAGTGCTTGTTGATGATATTTTTGTCAAGCTGTGTCTTGTAGATCAGCTGCTCTTGAACACATGACAGCTATGACTGGTAACTAAAATATGTACTGTAACATTACATGAGTATATCTTGCTTTCTACTATGGTGGAAGGTAGAGGATCCGGGGTACAATCAACCTACCATGGTGTAACAAGGCTATACCTCCTCGGTTATACCATGAAAGCTCTATTATCTCCAGCAGCTCTATTGTTCCCCAGGTAATTGTTAGCGAACGATTCAAATTTAGAATGTGCAGACGCAGCTACAGAGAAATCAAGCTGATCTTTGCAAGAGTGATAATTTTCAAGTTGATAGTTGATCAATCAAGTAATCAACTGCCAGGATAGGCCTAAATTTGGGTGCCATAAACTCAGGAGCCCGAAGCAAGCAGTAGTTTCTGCTTTCTAGCTTGCTGAAACCAGTCCAGTTTTGTGCTTGTTACAAAAACACACACACACAGCCCTCTCTCTTTCGGCCAATTTTAGCAATGTGTGGTTGGTGCGGCGCAGTATGCCTAAACTGGAGGAATCCACTGATTCACCTTCGCAAGATGACTTCTCGTTAGGGAGAAATGAACCGATAGAATTCATAAAGTTGATAAAATGTAGCTTTACGTTGTAAATATTAATAAACACAAAGAATGTTTAGTCTTTTTTTATTATTCACTGAGTTGGGATATACTCCAGTGAGACAGCCCTCTAGCCTTTTGTCGATAATGCGGCTTAGAAATTTTTTGCGCTCGGCCTGTAACCTGACTAACTCATGCTAATTAATTTGAAACTGTGCCCTTCCCACAATGCACTTGGGACATAATTGCAAAATAATTAGCATTCTTTAAAATGTCAGGTTACAGGTTTTGTGTGAAAACTTTAGCTGTATTATTGACAAAAGGTCTACGGCTAATACTACTTAACACACTCCCTCTTCCTACCATTTATTCACATAGTTATCGGTAAACAAAAAGTTTGGAAAATATTAATGCGTTAGTGACAAATTTGTAGTGACAAGTCATTTTTTCGAAAATAGGTTTTGCATACATTTTCCAGGTTGACCTGGGAAAACTATAAAAAGATTGAAAGGAATCAGTGAACCATTACTATCATAGAATCTTAATATTCGTATCAACCTTTTTATTTTCATTTTCACGGGTCAACCTTGAAGCATTGCTAACCTTTGGAAAGGCAAGTTTTGTCATGATGTGTTTGAAATTACAGATGTATTTTTTTTGCAGCGCCATTCTTTTTGTTACCTATCACCACGTGCCTATAAGGTACAAAAAGGAAATAAGGCCATTAAAAAAAATGGTTCCCTGGCCCCACCATACCGATTTTTTGATGAGTGGTTAAAAGAAACGACACGGCAGCCCGGGGTTCGAGAATATTACGTAACCTTGTAACCTGGTTACTGAGGAAAGAGAAAAAATTGAGGAAATCGTGGTGGCGAGAAACTTAAGAAGCTCTAAAGACAGATCATAGAATAAAACAAAAAGAATACAAAAAAGGTCGCCAAGGACTACTAAAATTTTATAAAGTTTCCAAGGTTGTGTGTGTTCTGAAAAGCTGAAAATTCCCTTCGAATAAATTGACTGAAGTTATCAAATAATTTTTACTATGTAACAATGGATTCCCTCCGACCAAATAAGTTAAAGAAAAATAGGTAAATTCGAGATTAGGAAATTGGACGAAAATATGAGGAAATAAAGCGCAAGTTACAAGTGCTGTTGCAAGATTCTCGGAGTCCGCGGCAGCCATAACAGTTACAGATCAAAAATGCCCCTTAATGAGGCATGAAATTATAAAATAGCCACTGTTGTCAGTAAATAATTTTACGGACAAGAGTGGTAAGCAGAATATTATGAGGTAGTGTGCCTTATTTTACCCTAAGTAAACAATTACTCCCTAAAACAAACAAGTGGCTACAGTGACTGCCTAGTAGCACTGGTCTTCTGTACAGTTCCTCCACTTCCAATGTTGAGGCACACACCTCTATTACGCACTACAACAGCTATCTCTATTATACTAATCTAAAAGCAGTAACCATCATAAGGTACGCCACGAGCCATTAAGCCTCAACCCCCCCCCCCCCCCATCACAATTGCCGGTTAAAAATGTTAGCTTTTAGGCCTATTTTACATTTTAGGCTTAATTGTTAGCTTTTAGGCCTAATTTTAACCAGCAGTTTTAATATCATAAGTAGCAGCTAACGGAGATTTGGATTGTATAACGAGTATATTCATTTTGCAACACGGTGCGCCTTCGGGCACACAGTTACAGTGTTACAAAAAAATGTGCAACATAGCCTATATAGATCAGTGGTGGTAGGGAAGTGACGAGAGAGACGCTGTTGATGAAGCCAAAAGCGACTGGTAGCAACTTGACGTTGCCATGGTAACATGATTTTTAGGCCTAATTTTCATTTTGTAGGCCTAATTTTTTAATGCAGTTTTAATTTCGTAAGTAGCAGATAGGCCTAATTGAGAATTTGGTTCGACGGAAAGCCTATTCATTCATGCAACAATGCGACGAGACTATTGTAAACGAAGCTAAATCCATTTGTTTTTATTGTGTGTTACCTTAGGATTTTAATTCGACTATCAAATGTTATTATTTAATTTAGTTACATCGAAGAAGTCTATTAGCTATAAGGAAGTAACGATGTTTTAATTTGCCATACTATTTAACTAACTTGCCACACTGAATCTAATGTTCTAAACCGTGGTCGTCTCTTTCTGGTACCGCAAAGAAGTTGAAAAAGCAACGCACGGACGGACAAAGTCGTTGCAATAGTCTTCTCAGACGGTACGGCTGTACAGAAAAAATAAAATAGGGCTAAAAAATAAAATAAGGAAATAAAAAATTCCAGCTGCTCGCACAGGCCTGAAAACCAACTTTATTTAAGTGACATAATGAGGCCTTCAGGCTGAGGCAAAAGTCGAACCACCCAAAATAATTTGTAGGGTGTTAAAAATAGGCCAAAATTAATCAGGGTTCGTACAGGTGCTCGAAAACCTTCAAAGTGCTTGAATTTGAAAAATCGTGTTCAAAGCCTTGGAAAGTCTTTGAATTGTCAGAATTTCAGAAAGGTCCTTGAAAATGCTTGATGTTCGACTACTGAAAGATTCTCTTAGAAGCAGTTTCATATTTCGTAAAAAGGTTAATTAACGTTCAATTAACGGGGGGGGGGGGGGGGGGGGTTTGCTAGTGTGCGTTAGGCCTATCAAGCAACACGAAGTTGCCTATTTTGCAGGACGGTAGCGTTTTATAATGGTCAACTGACATTATACAATTAATGTATGCCTAGAAATTGTGACGAAAAACAGAAGACTTTAAAAAATGTGGTGACAGTGTCTTTGCTCAAAAATGTTGTATAGGCCTATTGGAATGGTGTTATTGCCAGAGTAGCTCTAACAAATAAAAAATGAAAATAAATTAATGACAGAACGTTTTTTTTAGCTATGGAACACAAACTAATCAATTTTGTTTGGCCCAACTAAAAATATAATGTATAAAATCACAACTATATAAATTGCAGTGGGTTTTAAAGTGCTTGAATTTTTTCGTTTTGGTCCTTGAAAGTCGTTGAATTACGTTTCCTACTTATTGCACGAACTATGATTCATATCATTGGGCACTTTCAAAAACGCGCCGAACAACTTGGCGCCGAAGCCCCACCTCATTGAAGCTTTTTGAGGTAGGACTTCAGCGCTGAGTTTTTGCAATGAGTTTGTGAAAGTGCCCATTGTATGCATCCAATAAGGGTGCCAGAAATACTAATGTAATAATAGGTACTTTTGTTCTCATTCTCGCGGACATTGAGTAGATGGTCAAAACATGTCCCATAGCCGTAGAGATCAACAAGGCTCATTAGGGACTTTAAGGCTAGGGCATAGCAGATTTGAGTTGGGAGGAGCTCAGGGGTATAATTGGTCCCAGCTCCCAACTGCCCTTAACAATATGTAGTAAGTCTCGCTGAAATAAAAGAGTCCCATTAGTTATCGTACGTGTAATTATGCTTGATAAGGTTTGCAGCTTTTAAATTACGGTAATGCAAGGTTTCTGTGTATTCACACAAATTACAGGTTGTTCCTACTGGAAAGCTAGGGATCTCTATGGCGAGTATTACAGTTGGAGCGGTCAACCGTTTTGGCGGTGGTCCAGTCATTGAGTCATACTAAACTAAGGGCTATTATTTGTGTAACCTAACGTTCAGTCTTACCCCACTGTGCTAAGGAAGGTAGTATTTATACCTGCCGTCGCCATTGAAGTTTTAGCTCTCTTGTAGGCCCGTGGTTGATTGTGTCAGAGGGTGACTCTAGGTACTAGACTTCCACTATCCTTCAAAGTTCGGATAAATCCTTTTTGGAGGCAATGTTGGTATGCTGGAGTATTGTGTCACTGGGTTGCCACACTTCCACATAATCTAAGTTCTGTAATCCACGAGTTGGTGGCATTCCAATCATTTTTTAATTCCTGGGCGAAATTACTCAACAGATTAGGCGCTTGTAGGAAGCTTAACTCCATATCATATGGTTAGCATGAGTCAGGGACACATTTCTAAGCTTTTATCATTCAAGGGCAGGGTTGGTTTCCACCCCTCGTTGATATCCACATTAGATCACGCAATAGTGAGGGAGAGTGGGGCAGTGCATACCTCCCTATTCCTCAAAATATTGCCAGGGAGTTTCAGGTTATTAATACTTTGTTTCAATATTCAGTTATAATTGCCGAGTTAGCGATAGGCTAGGCCTAATATTTGCAGGGCCCGGTACGAAATAAAGCTGCTTTGCATGTATGATCTCTTTGGTTGTACGTAGTCACTATCCGGTGGCACGCAGTACTGTTTTCGTCGTAGCAACTATTGTGGTCCAAATTTAGTTCTATTTTCACGACCAGCCCTCTTTCACGAATCCTTACGTGTACACAGTTTATTATGCTTGTTATCCAGTCATCAGACTAAAAGTTACTAACAAAATGGGAAACCTTGAAAGGAGGTACCAGGATCATTTCCAGCACCTACCTTATTACCGCCCTATGAACTATTCAGGACGGATTAGAATTTTGTTTTGAGACGTGCTAACGGAGGAATAATATAATCACAACAACAGTAAACACTTTCATGCCTAAGCTCTCCCTCTCGGCCTGATGAGGGAAAGTGCCGCTCGTTGCCCTACTGTCTGGCTTGACCTGATGGTTTATACATCCTGCGTGGTGATGCGACTGTGTAGTGTTAACAATCTGGGTGCACCATTCAATATGCATATTGCACCTGATCCCCAGTAGTCGACCCAGTTACTATGGTGCACTCTGTGTTTATCTGCAAGGCGCACTGCGCTGCAGCCTGGCAGCTACAGCTTCACCCTGCATATTGCTTATGTTTTTTATTTTTTTGGTAGTTTGTTTGGTATTTGGTATTTATGTAGGAGTGTTGAACTAATGCTTGTTACATTCTTTCCTGCCTTTAATTCTCTGTAATCTTCTTTTTGCAGCAACATACCTGGGAACCAACAATGAGGAACCCGTATCGGGGTCTTGTCGTTTGGCCCGTGCCTGAAAATGTAGAGGCAACTGTCACTTTATTCAAAGATGCACGGAGTGCTGAATTTGAAGACAAGGATTGGGTGTTTGTGGTCGAAGATGTAAGTTGGTTGCAAGTGTTTGCCATTGTTTAAATAATGAAGCATTAGAACTATTTCATGGAAAGTAAATGAAATTAAATACCTAAATTTTCCGTGTATAGTTGTGATATACATAACAGCAAAAAGACTTTTCTCACATGACATGGCGAAACGAATACGGTTTCAGCAAGCGAAATAGCAAAATCGTCTGCTTGTTTGTGGCTCCATTCGACTGAATGGCTGACACCCGGGCCTAGTACAATTTTTACCAATTGATC
>JAHWFP010204687.1:78518-102740 GCA_023313725.1 Lithobius niger | reverse complement strand
CCATGGGCCCGAGTAGAATTGGAAGAGGCAAGATGTGATGTCTAGTTTGTTATAACTTTCTGATCTAAAGTTCTACTGTACGACCTTTAGTCTGATCCAGGTGAAGAAAGGCTCAAAGAAATTGCCAAGGCGCTACCGTTCATTTTTTTGCCGCAGCACTACTATTGGTTTCTGTTCCTTGCAGCACTGTAGCGGTAGCCAGCAGCATTTAGCTAAATATGTACGTCATATGTACGTCACTAGCGCTTAGACGACCAAAAGAAACCGTACAGCCACCTCCCTGGCGGATTAGAAAACTACCAACAGGTCTGCAAAACAAAAAATGGCCGCTGCCATTCCGGTTATCAACAAGTGATTGCCGTACTCGTTTAAATTGCTGGAAAAAAGGTTATTGTCGACGTTTTATTGCCAATCGAATGAATAAACATAATTTTATGACTGTGTTTTAATTGCAGCCGTGTGGTGTCCATGAAAATGCACCATAACTGTATAGAAACATGGCCGTATTTCCATTACAAGATCAATTTTTTCGTGGGTGGAAAGCAGCCATCTTGTATCAGCAACCGAGCTAGAATCTATTTTTGTTGGCGCGCAGACATGGTTCCCACCAAAATATTGAAATATTTTCCCTGATTTTTTTTCCATGTTTTCCAGAGAGTAATTTAGGTAAGTTCCAAGCTATTTTCCGTAATTTCAGGAAGGACATTTCTTTTACACATTTTAACAATTTTACTTGTTTATAGGAGTGACAGAGTCCAAAAGAAGAGCCACTGAAATTTCATGTTCTTTCTGGTTTCTGTGCAGAAGTATGAAGACAATATTTTTACCGCATTGTCTTAACATAATAATATTTAATGCACGTAGGCCTATGCCTAAAAATATGGTCTTGTTTTTTTTTTCCCTGAGTTTTCCAGTTTTTTTTTGTAAAAAATCATAAAATTCCCCTAGTTTTCTCTCGGTTTAACATGGTTTAAATTCCCTGAGTTTTCTAGGTTTTCCAGGTTGGTGGGAACCCTGACAGATACATCAAGCATTGAAGAACACGAGGAAAATAGATGTGTGCAATACACTCCGCACTCCAAATTGCAGTAAATTGAATTAGGCAAAAGAATCAGCCGTTGGACGAATAATTGCCTAGCACTAAGAGTAAAAGAAATGCACGGATATGCATACATACACATATATAGCTTCAAACTTCAAAGCTGTCAAAGGGATCTACTCCCAAAACAAAACTTGTTAAGGATTTCCGCCAAGCTTTTCGGCCGTGTAAAGTCATGATATCAAACGCCATGCTCTTTCGCCAAGCTAATCTTACCGAGTAATAATAGTTCGAAGGTTAAATGAAATATATGAAAATTGCTCGCTTACTGCGCAAATTTCAATTATTTCATTTAACGTTTGAAGTCTTAGTCGGTGAGATTAAAGACAGTGTTTTATTATCTACGTTTCCCTTCATAATTTTTGATGGGGGGTTGACACTTAATGGCGCGTCGACAGCTAGGTCATTGTGTTGGTCTAAATCAGTGTTTCTCAAGCTGTGGGTCGCGACCCCAATGGGGTCGTGAAGAAGTAATCCAGGGGTCGTGAATAGGTTCTCATTCCAATAACTGAAAAGCTGAAGTTGAGGAGTGTTGAGGAGTGAATCGTCATAATTTTCTTTTTCGAGAAGTTGTTACCTCACATGAATTTGAAGTATCAAGAGCCGAGTTACAAAACTATCCATTTTTATCAGTATTCAAACACTGCCATTTATGTGCTGGTGTAGGGAACGTATGTGTAATCTCTGGACTAGAGCACACGTATAACGGACAGTGTTATTATTATTTTTTTTTATATTGCTTTCTCAATTTGAAAATTCAAATTGAGAAAGCAGTACTTTTTTTCACTCACTTCACTCAACTTTGTAACTTCAGTTCAAATCAACTTAGGAACTGTACTACGAATTCCGGGCGTTGGTACAGACAGAGTAAAATGATTTGTCGCGATGTGCCATTGAAGCACTTGTACTATTTGCCTCTTCTTCCCTATGTGAATCGGGGTTTTCCTATTTAATGAGACTGAAAACGAAGGTTCGTAAGCGACAGACGGCTGTGGAGAATAAGCTAAGATTAAAATTAAAAAATAGTGTATTATACCAAATTTGGAGCAGTTCTGCTCAGAAAAACAAGCACATTGCTCAGACAAAAAAAAAATTATTAAACCTTTTTTGTAACTCATCTATAATTACAAATATTAAATTTGTGTTACCGGTATGGATGGGTCGTGACCCATTTCCAGCGGTCACATTTTGAAAAATGGGGTCTGGTTAAAAAAAAGTTTGAGAAACACTGGTCTAAATTCTTAATATCCGTAGAAAGGCAGTCAAAATTTGGATCGGTTTATCCTTCAATTAATTCACCGATCACCGATACAAACCCATTCCCATAAAATCGGCCTGGATCGGTTCGGCAATCGGCTCGGTACAGCCCTCCTTTAATAAAAGGAAGAAAGGCAAAAAAAAACAACCTTTTATCTAGGCGAGAGGCCTTTGTGTAAATGGTTCCACGTGAGGTTAACAAGGACCATAGACAACCTCTAGTAAGATTAATAAATACTAGTTGGCAACCTGTACTCGGATTGCAGAAGAGCCACTCACTGATGATGATGATATCTCGCTCAATTACGATACCAGTAAGGGAGATGCTCCTGTCGTAGCATTCGGGGGCTGCAGCAAGTGGGGAATGCTACGACGGGGGCATACATACTTATCTTTTCAACTGCAGCATCTTTTCTCTATAAGATTAGCAATAAAGTTGATTTGATGTCTTTCTCACACGTGCTCTCGTTACACGGCCTACTTCTTTCAAAGTTTAGTGCGGTCATTAAGCGAAATTAATGACAAATTATGGAACTTGTGTGGGAGAAGTTGTAAACTACTTATGTTCCCTCTTCCATTGCAGATCTGACGAATTGAGGAGACTGGAGAGAAAAAGGAACGTAATTCCATTTAGACAGTAATAAATTTAACCTTTTTATCGCCCATGGCTTTTTAACCCACCACCTCCAGCCAAATGTTCTGACACTTTCGGGGGAGGGGGGGAAACAGGCGGATATAATTTCTTAATTAAGAACTTACATTAGCTTAATCCTCCCCCCCCCCACACCCCCTCCATGGTGTTCCATCCCTTCCAACACACCCATTCTGTGCCGCAGTGTTGACACTTGCCAAGTTGGACTGGGTGTAGGACACGCCCTTAAAACGAAACCAGGGTGAAACATTACAAGCTGTGTGCATAGCCAAGAGCAACGCCTACCCCTCGCCGCATATAGACCCGCCCATTTATCGCCATAAGTGGTCTCACAACTGGGCAACGTCATCAAGGCATAATGTTGGTGGTAGTGAGCTTTAGCACGGACAGATTGAACTGGTTCTGCATTGGATGCAGGGTGAACGTGCCGTATCCAAGTTGTTTGAACTCCGATTTGGCGCCTTTTGGGTACAAGTGAAGATTCGAGATGGAGTTATGGAAGAACTTTCCTTGGCGGTTGTAAATTTCCTCACTTGACGTTGACTTCAGACATTCTTCTTTGGGATACGAGGAATTGAGGAGTGCCTTTTGTGCCAACGGATCGATTGGATTGGAAGTGTATTAGTTGAGGTTCGGTGTTTTACCGCTGAAAGTTCACGTTGTAAATTGCAGTTAACCGGTAATGTGACGTTATAGGTCTCCAGACAACTACAGTATGGCACCGTCAGTATAGTTCATCTGTAATTAGTGTGAAAGTGATAGGTAACACAATTTTGTGTGAAGATAGGTAACACATCCCGTGGAGTTGGGATGCAGATTAAGAACTTATGAAGCCAAATCGTAAAGGATTACAACTTTCTTGATTATTACTGAAGAATTCGAAGTAGGCTTAACAGGAAGGAAATTGATCTTCTTTTCCTAATTCTGTTAAAGAAAGAAGTGCAGTGACAGGGAATTATAACAAAGAAGTGCAACGCTTTGAAGTAACCCGATTTTTTCCCCCTTTTTATTTATGTAGTTACTACATTGATCCATCCGCAAAACAAATCAATTTTTGAAAGGAAGGAACTCCAGACCTGTAAAGTGAATTGTCCATTTTAAACTTGATCATTTTTAAACTGTTTTGAACCGGTTCAGCAAAACCTGAACCAGGAAAAAAAAGTGCCGCTCATTTCAACGAACGAAGATGCAGACTAATAATTCGTGACTAAGTATAACCAAATATCGACAACCAAGTTAATGAATAATAATGTATTTTTATTGGTCAGGAGAAACTGGTTTTTACAGACTCGACGCAGGAAAGTGACCATTTAAGAATCTAACAAGGTCGCCATAAATTAAATAAAAAAAACTTGCTTCAATAAGGAAGCCTACAAATCCCATGTCGTGATAATATATTGGTTGAGGTGAAAAAATTAAGCCAAATTTTGGAGGTCTTTCACCTTGAAAATGGACTAGTCGCCTTCGATTCTATTAAAAATCGGAACAGGAAGCAAGAATATTCATCTTCAGGCAGTAATAACAAAACGACTACGAGTGACCTTCAAAACTGAGGAGCGGGAATTTTTGTTTCCTCATTCACAAGGGCTTCGATTGAACGATTGCGGATCAAAAGTCGTGCATGCTTGCCTCCAAAAAGGAATGAATTCGCCCACGCATATTATTAGACTGTGAATCCTTCCCACATTTCACGACCTGCGTTCCTTTTTACCTGTGCATGTACCATTTCCTTAACAGACGTGTGCGTCTTTCTTTCCTCCCCACGAACAAAGAAAAAAAAAGAGCGGGAACATTTTGTGGGCAAGCGTTGGGTTCGGTGCGCAGGGGCGCGAATCGATCGGACCGACCCGTTGATGCGTGGCTAAAGCTTTTCTTGTGCAAGACGTCTCTGTTAGGCTTCAGAAAGATTTTTTTCTAACCTGTTCAGAAGGTGTATGAATTGAGTTTTCCATTTTTGTGCCTACCGTATTAAAAAAAAAAAAAAAATGAAAAAAAGGTGTGAAGAGAAAAGATCTCGACACGGTGCGTCTACAGTTTCGTGTTCGTAAATAGACCAGACGCACAAAGGGAGTACGAGTAGTTCTTCTTCTTTAGAATTCCGACAGTGTGGTAGGTTGAATTGGCATACCTTCCCCTTTTCTTTCTGTGTGTGAAATTCGATTTTAATTTCAATTTCAGCACACGGTTCACGTTTCCGAGTACTGAAGCGGAATTTGAATAGACCCGGAATAGACCCTGCTAGGTTTCATACCTCGACAAAAAATACAAAAACGAATCCGAGACATTACTGAACACATTTTGGCTGAGCATATATTATAACTAACATCCACAATTTTTAAGCCTTATCAAAATTACGCACTTTTTAGGGCCTGCAGAAATTTTTCGTTGGTTTCAAGGCGAATTATTAGTTTATTTGTTAAGCTTTACTTACGACAACCGTTCGGTGTTGTTGCTTATCAATTTTAACGCTTCAATTCTACGTAATATTTCATTATAGAAGCTCCAAAACATTAAATTATTCTAAACTGATCCGTCCTTTCATATATTAATGATATTGGGAATCATGTGAATTTTTGGATCAAAATAACTGCATATTTTCCATCTTCTGTGAATTGAGTCGGCCTTAGATTGGTGATTTCTTGTAACACTTGGGTCGAAATAACTGCTTATTCACGATCTTCTATGAATTGAGTCGGCCTTAGGTTGGTGATTCTTGTAACATTCTGCTCGAAATAACAGTATATCCTCCACTGTCTGTGAATTGAGTCGGCCTTGAGTTGGTGTAGACAGTAAAAGCACCAGACAAGTTTTAAGAGGTGAAAGAAAGTTTTAAGTAACGCGACAAAATTATCTTATCCTCGTGTGCTAAGTAATTAAATGGAACAAAAAAGTTCGCGTGTGAAAAGCATCGCTGATTTCATGCAAAGCTTCAATTTTTTGGTCACACATCTGGAGCATGAAACTACTGAGTGACTTTAATAAAGAAAATCCCAAATTTCACGCTGGGAGGTTTTAGGTCAAGAGTCAAGTGAGATCATTAGTGAATCTGTCTGGGGCTGAAGGATTCAGTTTCGTGCCAACTCCTTTACAGACTGATGCTTCATCACCACCTGACTCGCACTTGAGTGTCTTTTCTCCAACAAAAAGAGCGTATCGGCTCGGTGTTCGTGGTTGTTATCAGAAGAAACTCTGCATGGAATAGTTTTCCTTTACAATTTTGTGTGTGTTTGTGCGTGTTGGTTAATCCTCAAACGCTGTCATTGGTTGCAAACCTTGAAGACTGCGTGCGACGGTATAACGAGATGATTTCGCTAACGACATGGAAGGAGCGTAAAGAATTGGTTTTAAGGAGTTATAAGATGAAAAAAGAACGTGTTCAACACCATCATGCTAAGAATGGAAGTGGGAGGCCAAATTCTATCGATAAAAACTTTCTGACAAACCTTGAAAACTCTGAAAAGGTAAGCCTAACAATTTGAATAATAATACGCATCTGTTATTGATTTGCATAATAATATTGCATGATCTGTAAAAGAAAGCTCCTGCGGTTTACATTTATATGTTATATTAACTCGATTGTTTAAACACTCCACTCCTACAAAAATGAAATACGTTGCCTTATAGAAATTCACGAAGTTCTAGAAACAGAAAGAGACGATGCACACGGCATCCACCCACCCAAATTCCCAAGTGGCAGATATTAAGTGGAAGAGGTACCACCATTATGACAGTTGTTTTTTTGCCACACGAGGGAGGAAACTGGAGTACTCGGAGGAAACCCTCGTGCAACGGGCAGGAAACAACCAGAGAAAAACCCGTACATATACACTTCCCATCACCTGGATCGAACCCGGGTCTGTACGAAGCCGGAGATGTACAGCTGGGACCAGAACGCCTATCTCATCTGACGCACCAATGCTCGCAGCTATACCCGTGCACCTACCTTAGGGAAAATTCGACATTTTGAACCTTTTGGACAGACTTACTCACTACTAAATGGAATTTTACGCAAAGTGTGCCATTCCCTGTTAATTTAGTTAACCTGTTAGAAGAAGGAGAAAGAAGTATAGAGCAAGGAGAGGAGTCGACCCGGGAAACCACCGTGCGTAAGAGCCATAGAGTTGCCAGAATAAATCTAATAGCTGCCAGCCTCCTTCAAACGCTGTTCAGGCCAGTTCTGGGCATTCTCTCAGCTCTGTGATCGGTGGTTTTCCGGGCCGACTATACCCTGGTTTTCCCCTCTCCTTGCTATACTTGCAAAATTGAGCTGGTTCATCTCTACGGGCATTAGTCTGCTTCGGGTGACTTAAAGCTCCAAGACATTTATTTGCAAAATTAAAAAAAAAAGTGAACCTTGTATTAAATGGCCCTTGTATATACGGACCTAGTATTAAACCGACCTTATAGGGCCCGAACACGGCTAATACGATCGTTATGGGTTTATAAAAATGGAGGGAAAAACAACGGAAGTGCGGATTTCTTAGGCTTAAAATAACGTTGTTTTCTCCAACAACAAAAATCGCGCGTTTTAGGTCTAAGAAATCACTCTTCACAGCATCTGCTTCAGTATGACGCCCTTCTGTTTCTCTCTGCAGTGCCCCTTGCAAATAACCCATTAAGGCTCCAGCATAGAGTTATATACGATAATACTACGTCGTGTCACTGCTCTATTGTGCTTCGCTTAAATAATGTCTTCAGGAAAAGAATCTATCTGGAAATTTATTGCAATAATTTTCGAATCACAAAAACGGAATTTTCTTGCGGAATGCGAGTACAAGAATAAAATACTGCAATAAACACTTTCTGTGTTTCTAAAGAAGTCTCCACTAATTCGAAAATTGAAAAGCGTAATAAAGGGTGTGGACGTGGCAGGGTTGGCAATTTCCCGGGAAAAACTAGTTTTGTACAGGGCGCTGGTAAATACCGGTAAAAACCTGGTAAATACCAGCTAAGAGTGGGAAAAATGTTATTTTTTATGATTATTTTTTATTACATGCATTTTTAAAGTTTTGAGCCTAACTGCTCATTAACACTAATAGTATAGTAGTTTCCTATGTAAACGTTGCATCAGCAAAATATTTTGAATCTAATCTTTTGAAATGAAGACACTAATAATTATATTAAATTAATTTAATTTTTAATTTGTAAAACTAATATAATTACATTTTACACGTAATACACCTATTTTTGTCTTTAACTGGGAAAAAGTAGTTTATCCCGCAGCAGTAAAACCTGGTAAAAACCACCCCTGGTAAATACCATGCCAATCCTGGGACGTGGAGAATTTCAAACGGGCACCTGCTTGTTTTTTTGCTTATTTTTTTGTTGTAACTAAGGTTTCCGACTGCATTGCGTGGAAAAATCTGCACCAGCCACCATACTTAAAATCTATTTTGAGCAATCTGTGATACCTTGGAAAGGTGAATTTGAGCAAAAGCGACATGATTGGTGTAGGATACCATAAATTCTGTATTTGTAGCCCGGGCTACTGGTTAAAAATCAAGCCATTTTGACCCGGCTATAATTATTATAGACCCGGTTACAACTAGAGACCAGCTAACTACAAATTTTGAAAGGAAATTTACGTTATCAATACATCATGACTGTAGAACATGTGTCTGACAACATTCAGTAAATAATATCACATGAATGTTTTTACTATTACTCTTTTATCTGGGTATGACATCTGTTTATGCTACGGAAGTTTATAGAATTATAGAATTTTTTTCAAAATCAACTCAAATTGACCGGCTATATCTAGAGACCCGGCTACTACTAATTCATGATTGGGAAAACACCTGGCTACAATCCCGGCGACAAATAAAGGATTTACGGTAGTCGTATTGCGTGTCATTTGGAGTCCTTGTAGTTGGAAACTTTACGGTTGTCAATGCTTCAAATGACAAAGAAATAAGTTTTAGTCCTTTTCGCTCGTATGCATTTTGAATACGCGTATAATTTCACTTGATATAGCTTGTTCCACATTATGTTTGCAGGAAACTGGCTGTATGACGCCACGTTTCCTTGCACTACGTGCAAAAACATGTGGGTATCACTTGTAGACCTACACATTTACTGTTAAGAGTCTACGAGTGGGATATTTAAGTGGTTTTTTCACTCGTAGTGGAAGGAAACGTGGCGTCATACAGTCAGTTTCCTGCAATCATAATGTGGAACAGACTATAGCGAGGAAACCAGAAGTGGGAATGGCACAGAATCTAAGACGATATCCATGGCTAAATTGGAACCTTTAAATTGAAGATCATTTCAGTAAAATTGGTAATCGGAACCGCATTAGGCTAAACTCGGTCACCTGTGTAAAGTTCACTACATTAATGTGTTTTTGAGCATATTTCTTTGTAGCAAATCAGTGAGACACAAGCTTTTTTTTTTCCCAAGTGAGAGCACATGCTCAATGGAAGAAAGAGCAGAGGTACAGCAAAGCTAGGAGGGTTGAATGGGGTTGCACAGTATGTATAATTTGTACACAAAAATAAGAGACGAAGGTAAAAAGAGGATGAAATACAGAGGTGGAAACAAAAAGATCAATGCTGAACGCCCGAACTTACTTCGGGCTTTTTTACAATAGGTAAATAAACCGTCTTCATCAAAAGAACTTTTAGAATAGTATTCACACACCCCATCTCCCATGACAAACACAACCCGACCAGGGTAGGGTTTTTGCCGGGACAGTGGCAAAAACATGGTTTTTACCGATTTTTCCGGTTGTTACCGGCTAAAACTGGCAAAAACCAGCAAGCTGCTTCAGACGCTTATTTTCACAGTAGAAAAGATATTCTTCTCACAATATCTATACGAATTTTCGACAGTCAGTTGCATAAATTTGCATAGGTATGGTGAGAAGAGTATCTTTTACAGTGAAAATAAAGCGTATACGAAAGGCAACATTATAAGAAGTGAATACGAATTTTCAAAGTAAACGATGTGATGTTTTCAAGGGGAGCTTTTATAATTTGCCAATATACGACTATTGTAGGACCCATTTTTTTTTTTATTTTACTCGACTTCAAGTAGATTTTTGCTATATTTTTAGCCAAAGGGGCAAAAACATTACAAAACCCAATTTTTGCAGGGACGATAAAACCCATGGTAAAAACCTGCCAACCCTGAACCCGACCACAGTTGGGAAGGAGTCGATGGTTTAAAAAGATTTTGAGGGGGGGGGGGGGGGGGGTGGAGTTGGGGCGAAGAGCTTGCAACTACTGCACGTACTTTTCACTAATTGATAATAATAAAAGCGTGTTTATTGTGTTGTGATAGTTTAAATTCAGCGAAATTGCACGCTCAATTGATGGCGTTCCGTTAGTTTGTGGCGTCTAAGCGCGTCTACTTAACGTTGGGGGTGGGTAGAGGATATGGGAGTATTACAAAAGACAGGAAACAAACACTTGTTTCCGTTAGCGCGACGTCACGCCATGCGTGAAAATTAATTCTGTAGACATAATGGTTGAAAAGTGCGTACCAAGTACAACAGGAAACACGTGGGGGTGAGGGTTAAGTGAGAAATTAAAAGGAAAATGCGTTGAACTTTGTTTAAAAGGAAGACTCGTGGGAGAGTTTGGAAAATGGATTTTTATTGGAGGAGGAAAAAAGCGGGTGTTGCAGCTAGTGTTGGGCGGTGCCAGAAATTTTTCAGCCGGTGCCGGTACCAAGCTTAGTACTCTTTTTTTCACCGGTATTTATGAATGAGGCGGTGTCTGATATTATAATGCTGTGATGCCAACACCCGATTTTTAAATAACAACATCAAATTTTATTGTAAAACTAGAGGAAGCCCGTGCTATGCACGGGGCCGGTCATGAATTAAGTTTACGGACACATTTCCCGGGACATTTTTCCGGACGACTTGGCAGATTGATCGACCTCTCATGCCTGCCTCCTGTTTACATGCAGGTAGAATGGGAGAGCTCATTTACAATGCGGGCGCGAGGAGGGGAGAAGTGATTGTTCGGCCCGACGACTTGTCAGATTGAAC
This sequence comes from Lithobius niger, assembly GCA_023313725.1. Classification (NCBI taxonomy): domain Eukaryota; kingdom Metazoa; phylum Arthropoda; class Chilopoda; order Lithobiomorpha; family Lithobiidae; genus Lithobius; species Lithobius niger. The sequence continues at coordinate 91,736 of JAHWFP010204687.1, read as the reverse complement.
CTTTATTGAGTTGATCGACCACTCATGCCTGCCTCCTGTTTCCATGCAGGTAGAGTGGGTGAGTGCATTTTCAATGCGGGCGCGAGGAGGGGAGAAATGGTTTTCCTTTTAGCCTGCCTCCAAGATTATTATGTAGATAAATTTAGTCAATGCATGCAAACAAGCTTAATGTATGTTTCACGACATATTTGATTAAAAAAAAAACCCATCTTCTAAAATTCGTAGTTAACGTGCTATCCAAGCAGAAATGCAAATATATAACAAACGCATGGTTGAAGCATAAAAAGTTATGAAAATTTGGCTCCATTTTTGTATGTACATTTAGAATTTCAATTTTACCATGGTGGATCTTTAACTGATTGTTGCACAGCATTGAACCCTACAAACACAAGGTCTAAATGAACTATTGTTATAAATTTAGCGTCTTTTTTTCGTAATCAAACAATACCGGTATTTTAACAATGCACGGCATCAGGTACCGTTGCATTTTAGGTACCGCTGTACACCGTGAGAACCGGTTTACCGCCCAACACTAGTTGCTATTGCATCTGCGCAGGATGCTCGAATATAGTGAGAAGGTATGTCCTTTTAAAACCTGCGATTTAAGCTTAACACTAAATTCATGTAGGTGATCTTAGGAGTATATAAAATGCAAGGTCGTCCGGGAGAGAAAGTGTGAATTTGGCTATATGGCTCCACGCCATTTTATTTAAAGGTACATAAATCCTTCCGGTATGTCGTGCGACGCGTTGAGATTAGGGTTTGCAACATTTACACAGGTTAGAGTTAATGTCGCAAAATCATCTCGCACTCAAAAAAAAAAAAAAAAAAAAAAATTAATGTGTTGGCAACATTTACATACGGTTGAACTATCGCAAAAGAGTCATACAGGAAAGCCAACATGGATGCATGTACCTTTAAAGTTGTCAAATCTTATTTTACCAAAGTAGGCTAAAACACATTAGATCTCCGACGTGCTAGGTCTGGCTTGGGGGTGACCGGAAAAAAAAGCCTGGGAAAAAAAAGGCCGCGGAAAAAAAGCCTGGAAAAAAAGCTGATGGAAAAAAAAGCCGCGGAAAAAAAGCCGCGGAAAAAAAGCTGATGGAAAAAAAGCCGATGGAAAAAAGCCCCCCCCAAAAAAAACCGCGGAAAAAAAGCTGATGGAAAAAAAGGCCGATGGAAAAAACAACCGTGGAAAAAAGCTGCGGAAAAAAAGGCCGATGGTCAAAAAAAAAGTGCGAAAAAATCTGATTGAAAATTTACAAAAAAACTACCTAAATGCACTTGACGTGTGTATTAATCATTCATTAGCTGCATGTTGCTCGATCAAGGTCACCTTTGGAAACCCGAAAGGAAAAGAAATCACAAGTTTCCTGCCAAATTCCTTAACTGGGGAGGTTGTGGGGAAAAGGGTCGTCCTCACTTTGGTCGGGTGACCTTCGATCGTTAAAGGATAAATCATGAAATGACGAGTTTCCGCCATAATTTGGATAGGAGGGGAGGGGGGGGGGAATAATCAGGAAATCATAAATTTGCCTTAAATCCGTAACTTGGACAACTAAAAGAAAATTCCGGAAAGCATACTTTTATTCCCGAACTCCTTTACCTTTTTTTTGTTTTTAGAGTTATTTTGATATTTCTCGGCAAACATTTTAATATTTTTTTCTGGATAGTATCCCTTTCCCGCCCCGCGGGGGGGGGGGGGCGGGCGCCGCCAGGCCGGCGGCGAGGCGAATAAATTAGGCACACGACCAAACTGAGGACGACCCTTTCCCCACCACCTCCCCAGTTAAGGAATTTGGGAGAAAACTTGTGACTTCTTTTCCTTTTCGGGATTCCAAAGGTGACCTTGATCGAGCAACATCAGCTAATGAATGATTAATACACACGTAACTACATTTAGGTAGTATTTTTGTAATTTTGAACCAGGATTTTATCGTGTTCTTTCTTCCATCGGCTTTTTTTTCCACGGCTTTTTATTCCATGGCTTTTTTTTCCATCGGCCTTTTTTTTCCATCAGCTTTTTTTTCCGGGGCTTTTTTTTTCCGGGGCTTTTTTTCCCATCAGCTTTTTTTTCCAGGCTTTTTTTTCCGCGGCTTTTTTTTCCTCGGCTTATTTTTCCTAGATTCGGCTTGGGGCGTACAGGCAGGAACGCAACTTCTATCCCAGTTTGCGTTAACTTGAAAAGCAAAACTCTTTCTTCTATTCAAGTTCGTTGAAACGCTACAAATTGAGAATGACACATGCTTGGTCTAATCACAGCACAAAGTGTCACCTCTTTACGTCATTATTACGTACTATTTCAGCCTAAATTCCTATTTTACCACAATGTTGAAGGTTATTAACATTTTCTAGGCAAACGTTTGAATTCACCAAACTGCTGTAAAACCTATTTTAAACAAGCGCTTTAGTGATGTAAGGCTTCACATGTGGTACGCTGTAACAAATGTGTTGTGCTGTCGTTTTTAATTAGCGCCACTCACCCGACTGTATCATAGTAAATTACGGATCAGAACTAACCCAACATAAATCTGCTAAAACATTTCAAAAACTCAATCGAACTGGGCATCCGTTATTAGGGCCTATACATGTGGTAAGTTTAATATTTTTAAATCCGTGGTGCGGATTTCGAGTTGCTCTAAGGAACGGCTGACGATTCTCGTTTAGCCGAGAGCAGAAACGAGACCAGAAAAGTGCATGTAAGTTGATGGCCATAATGAACACTTAGAGAGTGATGATTTTGAATGCGTTGTTTGTACGCCAGTTGCCACCCCCTGCCGGCTCACACACGCTATACATTACTAAAGAATGGAAGAAGTCACCGGCTTTAAAAGGAATTCTTAACAGAAGTTACAATAAGTGAACATTATTAAACATTCCTAAACAAGCAGTTAATGGCGCCTTTTCAGCTTTTAAACTTCTACATGCAGCATCGCAGAATCTATATTGTTCGAAGATTGCGTGTGTGAGCCGGTGTTGGCAACTGTCGCCGTACAAACAAGGTGTTCAAAATCACCACTCTCTTCAATGTGTCCATTACAGCTTCGTAGCAACGCCGCGATTTTCATAATTAAAACTTGATCACGTGACTCACATCAGCCTATTGGATGACGCAGTATCTAGAACGTGGATTCCGTGCTTAGAGTATGGGCAACGCTATCGAAATTGTGACAGACGCCTTTAAATAAACCTTCTTAAATAAGCGGCTAAATAAATCTTCCTACATAGGCAGAAATAGGCTACGCCAGTAGAGAAAGGCCCTGTAATGTCTCGTGCTCTTGTCCATTGTGGCACGTAAAAGAATTTAAGAATTTTCGATTGGAATTACCTAGCTAAATCGTCACCCTCCCCTTCCGGTCGAAACACAGACAGCCCAATCATCACAAACGCCACATTTACTTGAATTTCGATGTTTTATTCATCTTTATCAAAACGTCTAAAACACACAAAAAAATCATCACTACAAAATAAACGCCTTACAAATTAGCAAATCATGCAGGAAGGCACCAGCTTACAAAGTGCTATCTGATGGTAGCAACGCAGTACGTCACTGAAGTTGCATTGCGTCACTGAGGAATCTGCATCATTGACTTATTACATGGGAGTTGCAATTATTAATATTATTACTGGATGCGTTTTTGTCCGGGTTCGTAAATGACTATAACTGTAACAAAATGTAATCGACGTTTCTTTCCAGTTTTGGTTCCTATAGCAAAACTGACACAAAATATTTATGGTGCCATTATATCTGTACCATCTGGCATTTCGTGTACGGCATTTTGTGGTCTTATAATAATATTCAACATTTAAAAATTAGATCCTTAATTGTATAGGGTTATTGGCACGATATAATAATTTTTTATTCCGATAATGTTTTAAAAATTATCACAATTATCGCTAATATCTCAATAAAACAAATTTTGTGGCTAGAATAACCATTATATTTTTTATTAATTACCGAAAACCTTGGTTGAAGCCTATGCAATAAACTCCCAGAGTTTTTCGTCGGACTTCTTTTGCGATTCTTTTCTGAGGAGTCTTTTGCGATTCTTTTCAGAGGAAGTTCACCAGAAAGTCACCGAAAATTTGAAGTAGAACTTGCTATTGGTTCTTCTGTTGTAGTAAAGTGTGAGTGTTTACGTTTGTGTTTGTAGACTGTTTGGCCTACATAAGTAAACTTTAAATTTGTTAAAATTATTAAAAAAATACGTTCCTAAGTTCGTCGCTGAAACTACAAAAAAACTCTTTACAGCGCTCTTTGTGACATCGTTATAACGCTTTTGCTCAATAATTCGATACGTCAGAAAAAGTACGATGAGATACTCGACGAATATTTTTATACCGATATTATCGAATAAACGATAATCGTGCGATCCCCACTTTGTAGTAAAATTGCCTTTTCTGTGTTCCATATTTTTTTTTATGTTTATCCTCTTCGTTAGTTACACACTTTGCTGAATTTTGTTTACTAACATTTGCAAGCTCCGGTTCACCCGTAACTGCAACGGCATCTTGATTCCAATTAAGCAATATGTATGAAGTCGTTAGGGCCAGTCAAAAACACCTGTAGCCTAGTTTTTATTTATTTTTTAATTCCAAGGAAGTATTATGGCGCTGACTGACCCACAGAAGGAATTGAAGAGGTGTTGACTCCCTTTTTTCTTATTTGTATTTTCTTCATTTTTGAGCTGGCCACGCAGAGACATAAGAAGTATACTCATTGCTCACTCGTAAAATGGAACGGTGCTCATATATGGCAGCCGTCTTTTGTTTTTTTTTTTGACCGTGATTGCTTTTAACAAGGTCAAAGCAGTCATTACCCACACCCCCGCACTAATAGTATTTATTGTTATACTTTCGTACATGTCATCTTGGTAGTGCACGTATGAAAATCACGGTTCACACAGCATAAGGGTTTACATTCACTTTGCAGTTAAATTTGAGCATTGTTTTCCAGCAACGGCGATATGGTTCCAAAATTAAGGTCAACCATTTCGACAAAATTTTAAGTTCAAAGCGTTAAAAAAACTCGCTGGGGAGACATAACTTTACAAAAAAATATCGTTCTTGAGCTATACATTTTTTTCCACGACTAATTTTTTTTGTAAGGCAGGCAATCATCACCCCACTGAAGGCAATTAGACAATCAGACTACAGTATTTTTCAGTAATGAAATAAGAAAGTTTGAACAGTACTTAGGAGTCGAAATGTGGCAACACAACTTTCTTCACTGGTGTTTGGCTCGCAAGCAGTGTCCTACTCTCATGTATGAAAATATGCGGAATCTGTTAATCCCATAAAAAACTGTGTAAGAATCAGACTTGGAATTTAAATTTTTTAGTGGAACTAGGGTTGCCACATGCGCTTTTTTATGTTTTTTTTTGCTTTTTTTTAAATTTCCGACTAAAACACTTTTTCCGAGCTTTTTTAAGGCTCCTACGCTTATTTTTCGCTTTTTTTTTTCAATTTTTCAAATTGTTTCTGGGGAATCATGCTATGGCGCATCCAGGGGGTTTCCGAATTTAACGGAAACCCCCTTCGGAGATGCATTTTCAGTGACAGCGCTACGGGGGAGACCTGGGGGGGGGGGGGGGGGGCAGCACGGGCCTCCCTAGACTTTAGTTGTGCCCCTCGCCCACAATTTTAGAGTTCAGACAAAAAAATTATGACCTCCCCTCCCCGCCCATGGCCCCATCCCTTACACAACACATATAGTTTCCTCGATGTACAGGCCTATTCGTACGGGCATTTTTTGATGAGTAAATTAATTGATAAAACCTCGAATCACTGTTATTTACTAGAAAGCCGTTGACAATGTGTGTGTGTCCGCCCCCCCCCCCCCGAAAATTATTCCTGGTGCCGCTACTGTACATTTTTTAATATTTGTTTATTTCAATTGTCAAGTGCAGAGAGTACTCAGCAGAGGCCAGAAATGGTATCAAAATAGCTAAAATGCTTTAGCTCCGTGCCCCGGACCCCGCTGACTCCCCCAGACCACTAACTGGAAGGAGAGGGCAGACGAATTATATGGTGGAAACCCCCCTTCAGGAAATCCTGCATACACCTCTATCGTATGAACTCAATCACCCTGGTAATTTTATAAAAATTTGATGGTTTTATAAAGCACTAATTTTACAAATTCAGCTTAGGGGAAACCCCAAATGTTTTTTTTCCTTTGAACACTAGCTTTTTTTTCCAAAATGTTACGTGGCATCCCTAACTGGAACCTAACCGTGTACTGTCACGTCCGGCGCAGAAACTTCTCATTTTCTAATTTCATGCGTTTTTATTTCACCGGTTTTAAACTTTTTGAAACTTCTGTTCCCAAACTGAATAAAGCAATGCCGCTGTAGTCTGTTGCCTTGCAGACCGCGATAAGTCACTTTACTAATTAAAAAATGGAAAAAAATGCGAATGATAATTAAATTTTTTAATTATAACCAAAAAGATGAAATTTAGGTTTTGGAATTAGGTTTAATTAGGTTTCAGGTATCGCCGTGATTCAGTTGGCGTTTCTCTTTCGCGCATGAGTGCGCATGCGTGGCCTAGTATCAAGTAAACCGCCCGATTAGCTATGCGTGACTCGTGTTGCGGGCCTTTGGTCAAAACGTGAAGGATTTTGATTTCATTTTAAATCGCATTCGCTGAGCTGTGCACCAAGTCAATCGGATAGTCGCACACGAAGTTATGTTAGTGCTTCGGGCATGGTGAAGGATTACTGTCAGCTGAAGATTGTGATCGACCCATATGATCTAATTTGCTGTGGGACCGTACACAAGTGACGTCACGCAAAGTTTTCTATTTTTTATCCCCCTCTCCCCGTCACTGTCACAACTTTTGCCACTCCCACCTCAGGAAATGACACCACAAACGTCGTTCTCCAACCGTCGTTACCGATATAATAAGCTTGTCCTTTTTTGTTTCTTTTCCACCGGTTTGGATATTGAAGTATTAGTTCGAATTAGCCGCTGATTTCCCGTTTCGCAGACGACAAAACGTATTAAGATTTTCTTAGGAACGACAGTTTCAAAATATTGGTTAAAAATTTAACATTGGAGAAGTGAAGGATGCATTCCTAATTGGAATTAAAATAAGTTCAGAAAGAGCTGGAGTCAGGAAATAAAAAGAAAACTTGGAAATTAATTTGTCAAAGGAAATAACATTCTATACTTGCTGTTATTTCTACTTGAAGTATAGAAATAACAGCAGCGGCCCTAGTACAGATCCCCGTGGTAGTCAATATTATTAGTCATCAGTTATTATTAGTCAAAGGATATTCAATCCTTTCTAAAGCACTAATAGCCTCCTTATTTTTAGTAGCCGTAGTCCTACCATTTAAATTTTTAAATGTTGTAAATTTTGAAGAAAAATTCTCCATATTTTCTCCTTTTACTACGATATTTGATGTTCCTGTTTCCTTTAAACGCCACTTTTCTTCCTCTGAAATGGGAACAAAATTCACTGTAGTGGAAGCACTGCTTGCGAGGTACCAGAAGATGGCAGTTCACAAGCTGTATTTTAAGCTCATTTTTCAAGGTCGGTTGGCTGAATTTTATTATTGTTTTTACGTACAGCGACGAGCCTTGTGTTGGTTTAAATGGAACTGATAGTTACAAAGTTAGAATGTACAGTTTGTTTGTGTTTCGCTTTAAGCATCGGGGTTTTTTTTTGGGGGGGGGGGGGGCGGGGGGTGGGAGGGAGGAGGAATGGCTTTTTAACGGGTGGTGTTTCGTTCGCCTCCTTTTTTTTCTGAAGAAATACTTCCAGCTAACGTTTCTCAATCTTATTGGTTTCACAGCTTAAAGCTGAACATAGGAAATACTTTCTCTGTAGATTTTTTAATTCTGTACACTGAGGAATTTCGAGTGATTCCCTATAAAGTATTAAAGCAATTCTGCTTGAAAGAGTCTTAAACGTAAACAATTAAGTTGGTTACTTGGTTGTCAGGGAAGGGAACACCCCTCCCGAACTGTCAATAACAATACTTTGTTAAAAGCGGTGGGCCTCTTTGGAGTGCTAACAATGAAAGGAAATTCTACACTTTATCCTATAGAATTTCAGTTCATTATCATTTTAGACTTCATTATCTAGGGATTTGATGACGACTTGTTCTAGATGTAGTCCGCTTTCTGGCGACCCCTTGTGGCTTTTTGAACGACAACTAACAGTACAGTTGGTAGCATTTCTATCAATTTACGACACATGAGCATTACATAATAGTTGTTCGGGTTCAAAATAAGTTGTATCAAAGGCCAAAGTTGAGTCAAATTCTGGTTAACTGTGAAAATGGCGTGTAGCGTTGTAGAGGGGTGGTGGGTGGGCTGAATCGTTTTTGAAAGCATGTATATATATATGCATCGCATTGAGAGAGTTTTAAATCCAGTTTTAAATCCAATCCAGTTTTAGCTTTAAATATTTGCTAGTAAATTGCGATATTCGTAAGCAATTTCTGTTTAGTTACCATGTCTCCAACAAAGTCTAGGCTGTAACCAAACATAGTGAAGTACCAACATTCGTACTTGGCCCGGAAAACCTGGGAAAGTCAGGGAAAAGTAAAATAGGCGAAAAAAAGTCAGGGAAAAGTCAGGGAAAATCCAAATTAAGCAGACAGTCAGGGGATATTTCAAGAATGGTAGCCGTGCAATCATCAAAAATATCATATGCTGTTGCAGAGTACTATGTTAAGTTTAGCACAGTAGTTGCAATATGTGGCCAAAGATCATGGAAATGTGCCAAATCTGGTCGGAGGAAAACCTGGAAAAGTCAGGGTGATTCAAACCAAAAGTTTTGCACGAGCTGTATTGAGGACAACCACATTGTGGATGTTCAGAACACCGCTGTGTTCTACAGAGAACCAGAGGCTAACTTAACCCCCCCCCCCCAGCCCAGGATTCTCACCAAATACTCTCTCCTCCCTCCCCAAACCCCCCAATTCTCATCTCTCTCACAATTTTTTCATAACTATGTAGAATTAAGAATCTGGTAATAGCAATACTACAGTGTTACGGGAAACAAATGTTTTGTACAGCGTGCTGTTTCGAACCAACACGGAAATTTTGGAACAATGGTTTCCTTTAAGCTTATTATGAATAGAATCTTTCTCGTAGAAAGTGATAAGTAAATGTTATATTTACAACGGAGATAATGGCTGCCTGACGTGAGTACAAGTTAACCCCCCGACTGGAGGTTCTGGTCACGGATATCACTCACTCGAGCTCCAATCACATTTACCAACGAGGTTTATTCTCACAATGCAATCACGCGTACGTAGTAATGCTGGCGGACGGGAGATAGCGTGTGCGACGTGTCCTCGCACATTGCTGCATCTCGGACCCAGTCCTCCTGAGGCGCTCCCAGTTAAGGGACAACAGCCCCAGCGAGGCGCCAGCGAGGCGCCAGCGCTACTATAGCGCTACCTCGCGAAATTAATAGATTTTAATGAACTTCAGGTGCCACTTTGTGACTTTTATTACTTCTTTTTTTACTTGTGGCCGATTATTTTTGGGCCGTCGTGCCACCCCTAAAAATTGCCGCTAGGTCCGGGACTCCTGGGCCTATTTAGAAATCCGGCATTGCCCTCCCCCTCTAGCAAATAATTTCAATTCAAATAACGGTATTTTTTATTGAATAATAACTACACTGTCGACCTTCTTACAGAGATGTGATTATTATGTCTGGGTCTGGGCGTCTTTATATTTTGCGAATTGAAGCGTTGGTAAAATTTCTTGTTGGTCGTTTCGTTACATTTCATTCAGTCATTTCAATGAACTAAAATGAAATAAAATGAGAAACGACCTTAAAAAATGTCCCCTTGGATTGGAGTTGAGGAGTTGCTCCTCACAGTATCCCCCCCCCCCTCCCTCTGTGCGTAACCCTGCTTCCAGCCCAGCAGCTGAGCTCTCTCACTAACAGCAGTCACTGATTATAACCACACAGTAGGACTTGAAATAATTTTAATATAATATCATCTCAGTCAACAGTTGTAGAAGCATAATTTGCCTAACTCGAAACATAATAAAAAGTGTGGTACAATCAGTATTCGTCCTACAACGCTACAGCAGTGCCAGTTTAATTTATCGATCGTCTTGCCTGGAAAACAATGATGAATGACGTGAAGACTTTATAAAAAGTGCACCTTTAGAATAGCGGAATGTAGAAGTATGCTTCAAGCCAAGTTTCGTTGCGTTTTCCCACCTTTCTTGCTCATCATCCTTTAATGCAAACATGTTAATCTAACAAACGCGGGGAAATGACATCTTGACGAGCCTTATCGTTAGATGTGACGTTCCATCTGAGATCTCCTGTGACAAAAATGGGAGGAGGAGGAAGAGGAGGTCACCTACATATTGCACGAGGAGGTGTCAGGATGGTGTCAGCCTCTTGGTGTCCAGGCAAGCCAACCATTGCTTTCTTCTAACACCTGAGACAAGAGTTAAATTAAGACCTTAAAGGCAAGGGAGCCACCCGAAAATGGCCGCCTCACTTCATAATGAACTGGGAAAGCATAAGCAAAATCGGCTCCCTAATATATCGTAATTAAAGGCTGATTGTCACCAATGGAAAATAAAAAGAATTTACGGTGGCGCCGTTTAGCGGCGCTGATATTGTTAATCATTACAGCTTGCTCCCAGGTGCACGAGAACGTACCAAATTTTCACTCAATAATTAAAGGTACGTTCTTCCTGGTTAAATCTAACCCATGTAAATGTTGCAAAGGCTATTCCGCGCAGGATGCTCGAATATAGTGAGAAAGTATGTCCTGTTAAGGAGGCATCTGGCTTGCGCGTTGTGCATTCCTTCGCTTGATGCAAGCACGTGCTAGATAGCACTGGATAGTGATGTATGGTGATAGATTCTGAAGACTTTCATTTGGTGGCCATCTGCCTTTAAATGGATCCTATAGCGTCATAAAAACTGTACTATGAATATATCAGCAGTCTGTTTTTCTGTTGAGAGTTGAAAATCTCCCACTGTGCTTTGTACTATGACAGTGAGTTAATACTGCACTATCACAAAATTGAAAATCGCTGCGAGTTATCTGAAACTCTTGCCGCCAAAAACCAGGTAAAATCCACACGTGATTAGATAAGAAAACAGCACTATCGAACGGCTTAGGTTAAGTGATGATGCCATCCAGTCAGGGATTAAAGGGATACTCAAGCTGGCTTAAACGCTTTGACGTCAACCCTTGGGTTACATTTCTCGGCCTTTAATATACTACAAACTTTGTATCAAAACTCGCCCCTCTTCTTTTAAGAAGTAAAGAAGGGCTCACATTTAAGGACATGCACCCATGGTTAAGCTAAGATGTTGGAAATGCGCTTGCTTCTCTTTCAATTTAGCTCCCGACCCTAGTTAACGACTTTCCTGTCCTGGGAAGTGGTTACTTTAGCGTAACCATAAATACATCTTCTTCACAGGGACCCTGGGTCTATTTCTTTCAGCATTAGTACGTTGAAACTCTCTGTACTAGAAGGCGTCCAGTGGGTCTTTTTGCCGCAGCAGGTGTTTACAAAGCTGTCCGTAAGTACTTCAAAAAGTCAACGGGGCCAAATATGCCCTGTAATTACTGTTCCATAGGAAAGGGAAGGCCAAACAAAGTCAAAACAAGGGACTGCCAAACAAGGTCAATGGGAAGGTCAAAACAAGGTAAAATATGCACTGTAATTATTGCTCTCTAGGAGAGAACTGAAAATGCCAAGTCAAAGCTCTGGCACGTTTGACTTGTACTGTGGGAACGATAGGTAACTTAGTATAATTCTACCCCGTTGTCAGTACAAGGGATTCATGGTGTTCCAAACTTTCCTAATTTTCCGTCAATCACTTGCTTAAAGAGCTCGGACACTATTTTCCATCAAAATTCTATGTGCATGTATCAGCCGCCTTACTGTACACTTAAGAACTTTCACTTACCAATTGCTGTTCATTAAATTGCTTATAGATTTATTGCGGAATACCTTAATGAATTTTATAGATGGACATTTATAAAATTCAAAGCTGGCTTCACAAAATGTATTATTAAGTGGAAGCTGTAAAAGAATGTTTTGAGTATTTTATTACGTCGTTTATGTAAGGTATTTTTCTGTGAAGAGATTTGTCGATACTGTGCTGTAATACACTCTTGACATCCACTACCTTCTAAGGGTGCGATTACGTAACATTGCCGTTACATATTCTCCATGCTAGAAATCATCCCAAAAATTCCAATACGGCGGCAGTGTTAGCTCTGCCGGCTCGCAACAAAAACAGTCAATAATGTAAGCTCAAGAGGAACTAGGAAAAATGTTTCGTCAGGTGGAATTCTTTATCTTATTGACACGGATTATGAGACTGCAAATATTTACTCAAACCATGTTGGATTGACGTAATCCAGGAAGCGTTGTACCATGGCAATATCACCTTTGCCATCGTGATAAAATTATAGCTGCGAAAATGCAAAGGTGAGTCATTGCGTAAATGCACCCTAAAACCATCATACTGGAAAAAATTGTTGTTTGTTGGAGACAATTTGGTACCTCCAATACATAGAAACTTGAGCAAACTCGAGTGTTTCAAAATAGTCTGTTGAGTGTTGAGTGACGTTATCTTTCGTCACAACTGATGGCTCCATCCGTTGTCAGTTAATAAGTTAGTGACTTTCAATTTGACGTCAAAATTGACGTCACCTCGCATACACTCAAATATTCACCTCTTCGCTAACGAGCTCCCACAGTTCCTCGGGTTGAAAGTGATGATGTCTGTTGAAAGTGCCGCGTTCGGATTGTAGTTTTGGAAGTTAAGCTCCAAAATGGTGACGTAACAACATGTCGCACGCCTGGTATCAATCACTGTGCGAAACTGTCTCCAGCTGCAGGGCACAGCAAAAGTTTGGATGGGTTGTTTTTAACGCACTGATCCTATCGATCTTGTCTCGATAAATCTTTTGCATCTCTCGAGTTTTAAGTCAACAGCAAAGGAACATGAATAAACTTTCCCGTATGGTTTCAGATACCGCAGTGTTGCTGTGCCGCTTAGTCCACGTGAAACCTTACTGCTATATTTAACGTAAACATCAATGCTATATTCATACGTAAATAAAATTAAGAGCTGAGCTCAACTTTCAAAATTTTGGACACTCAGCAAAGATAATAAATGGCTTCTGTTTCTTTGTGTATCGATGATTGACTTGAGTAATAGTATTTTTTTTTATATTGGTAAAATGTAATGCCAGTTGGCTTG